>JAGKTI010007783.1:0-35675 GCA_018397915.1 Birgus latro | reverse complement strand
AGAATGGAGATTTCAGAGAAAGGAGAAATGGATAGAATGTGTTCCATCGTAGAAGTAAGATAGTCAAAGAATTTTTGATAGTCAGTAGAATTAGGAGATAAGTAAACAGCACAGATATATTTAGTCAGAGAATGACAGGAAAGCCGAAGCCAGAGAGTAGAGAATTCAGAAGAATCAAGTTCAGGAACACGAGAGCAAGATAGATCGTTGCGTACATATACGCAACAGCCACCTTTGGCTTTGAAACGAGAATAGAGAAAGTAGGAGGATACAGAAAAGGGTTTGCTGTCAATTGCCTCAGACAGCTGAGTCTCAGTGAGAAAGAGAAGGTGAGGTTTAGAGGAGAAGAGGTGGTGCTCGACAGCGTGAAAGTTAGAGGAAAGGCCGCGAATGTTACAGAAATGAAGGAGTGAGTCAGAAAGTGGTTCCAGGCAGCTCTTTGAGTCGTCACCGGGAGAGGGGCGGATGGTGGGGGCATTTATGGTCCTCCCCCTTGGGACTCCGAGGCATGATTTTTGTACGCCATGTTGAAAAGTTTTGAAAAGGAAGTGTAGTGTGTAGCGTGTATGTAGTTTGGTGTTGACAGCAGAGAAACTTGTATTGGAGAGCATGCTGGTGTACTCTCTGTGTAACTGAGACACTGAAAAAGTTCAGCAAAGGAGGATGGTCAGGAACAAGTCCTGAGGGCTGATGAAACGGGAGCTCCAGCTCTCCCTGTCATCAGCTTTCCATCCTCCTTGGGAGTACTGCCCTGCTCGACTGGTGCTACAGTCACCTCACCCTAACTTCATCAAAATTCCTTGTTTTGTTCTTCCCATATCATTAATCTCATGCATAAACTGTGTGAAAGATGATTTCCATAATGATTTTCATGTCTAACCTGTTTTCATCATGCTGTAAATGTGTAAAAAAATTACCCTAAATGTTAAAATCATAATTTCCTGCTTTCAATTTAATTTCTTCATGCATGGTTTTTAAGTGCACAAGCTGTGAAAAAAGTGAATGCCACTGATTTGTGTGAAAGATGATTACCATAAAGATTTTCATGTCTAACCTGTTTTCAGCATGCTGTAAATGGGTTAAAAAATTACCATAAATGTTAATCATAACTTCCTGCTTTCAATTTAATTTTTTCATGCATGGTTTTTAAGTGCACCAGCTATGAAAAAGGTGAATGCCAGTGAATTTCATGTCAGGTCATAACCTAACCATTTTTTTGGTAACAATTTACATCATTTACTGTATTTGATGCTTTGTATCCAATAATATAGTGCATAAAATGTGAGAAAAGATGATTTCCATGTCTGATACTTACTTATACTATGCTGGCAAGTTCTGACCACCTATGCCTTACTCACCTATAAATCATCATTTTTTGGTTAAAATTCAATTAATTCATGCTTTGTGTGCATTATTTATGTGAAAAGGGACCTAAATAAGTGCTATACATGTCCGGTAGGGAGGTAGGAAGGTAGTTTTCCGTTTTAGGTTAGGTTAGATTAGGGTCATGAATGACTGTGGTACTGGAGCTTCAGAACCAATATTCGGACAAAACCAGTGTTCGGACATGCCTTTGGCTCTATTACGTCGAATAGTGGAGGGATTACTGTATATTGAACAACAATGGGGACATCACACAACCTTGTCGCACGCCTACACCAATCATGAACCATTCACACAGATGTCTATTTACGCTTAAACATGCCTCACTACCATCGCAAAAACTCAACGGCACATAGCAGCTTACCATCTGCACCCAACATATGTAAAACTTTCCACAATCCTTCCCTGTCTACTCTGTTGCATGCTTTTTCCAGATCCATGAATGCCATAAACACATTACAATCCTTCCCACACGCCTTCTCCACTATCTGTCTTACTGTAAATATTTGATCCACACATCCTCTGCCACTCCTAAAGCCACCCTGTTCATCACTCACTAGGCCTTCCGATATTTCTCTTACTTCTCTATACTAATTCTTCCATATACCTTCCCTACAACACTAAATAGACTAATGTGACGATAATTCTTGCATTCACTTCGGTCACCTTTATTTTTGTACAGGGGTACAATCACAACCCTTTTCCACTCTATTGGCAGTTTCACTTATCCATGCCTTCTTACATATCTCCCTTACATATCTCCAATAAGCACTTCAATCCACTCTCTCTACTACTCTTAATCATCTCTGCACACATCGCATCAACACCAGCTGCTTTCCCAATTTTCAGCCGTTTCACAGCATTCTTTACTTCCGCAAGTGTCACTTTTCCTAGCACTTCATTCCTTTTCTGCACACCCCCAAAACCAATCATGTTTACAGCCACTCTGGTCTCTCCATTCTCATTCGTCAGAATTTCAAAATATTTATTTGCATCTGGTCCTTACTTCACCTCCATGGGTTAGCCTTAAGATAAATGAAAAACTCTTGCCAAGCACTTCTCTACACAAAATCCACCTAGCCTACTTCATACCTCGACAGTTCCCTAGCCCCATCAACCCCTATACAATACCTCTCTTTCTTACACACTTGTTTACCATATCTTTCCACCTTCTTCATGGCCATCATCTCACTTTCAGACTCACTCATCCTTTAATCACTTTCTTCATATGCATACTACACCTTAATATTCTCTTGTGATTAAGTTTGTATTAACCCTCTCATGAAACCTGGCATGTGCACCCCTACTCCCCCTCCCAGTTTCAGCCCAGCCAAAAATTTTCCCCATGCTGAAAGTACAGTTTATACTTTTCATTATGGAATGGGCCCTAATACAGATACCAATTATTCTTTTGTTGCTTAAGAAAGACAAAAGGTAAAGCTTTCCTTTGTTCTCAGGCTGTAAATTTGCAAACAGTACTGTCATGATGTATATGTGTTGTGTTTAGTGTTAGAGACAAGTGGTATTCCAACGAATATTTATTTATTTTTTTTAAGTAAATCATGGTTGGTGAGGGCGCTCACCATCCACTCATTTGATGTAGTATTGCTCTCGGGTGCCTGCCCTTTCCTCTCTTCCTTCCTTCTTTCCACTCATCCTCATCTGTCTTTCTTTCCTTTATTCTTTTCTCTTCCTTCTGTCTTCAGGTGACCCTACACTAAATGACAAGCCAAATGATTTCCTGTACACCAGAAAACCATTTACTATGCTGGGTGGTAACCATATAACCAAATTATGACACCTGGTGGTTTAGTGGGCATTTAATGCGCTCTAATCGGATTGAGGCTCTGCAGGTTTATATCTAATACCACTCAGGGATGAGTAAGGCTGGTCACTCTCATCTTAAATGTCTAGACCAACTTGCCTAGCCCCGGGCTCCTACACGCCTCATCGGGCAAAGCTGGATTAGATGATGAATGAATGAATGAATAAATTTATGTAGGAATAAGTGTATGAATACTGTACTGCGTTCATTCACCATGAAATTGAAACTTTTAAGGAAGTAAAATATCATTATAATAAATACAATCCTTCTTCTGTTTGACACCAAAGTACAGTAATATAAGCATACACTAAGCGGCCTTTGAGTAATTAAGAGTATCGTTTTGTTTCGTTTTTGAAGGCTCCAACATGCTTGCATGCGTCGGCCTTGGTCACCTAATGGCGGCTCTCCACGCTGCTCGATCCCTGGCAGCCTCCATGTTCAGTCCCTTAACCCTTAAGTCACACTTAATGACCTCGTCCCATGTCTTTCTTGGTCTATCCCTCCCAACCCCTCCCACAGTATTAACACCTCTCACCCTCTGTACCCAATTATCATCCCCCATCCTCTCCACATGTCCAAACCACCTCAGCTTACCTCTCCACATCACAACACCAATACACTCCAGTCCCATCCTACCTCTCAACTCATCCATTGTAAACCAGCCACCCCAGGCCTTGAACGCAGGGATGCACTGCACATCCACCTAATCACTGTCATTTCTGTACGTTCAAACCTGCGAATATCCTCTTCCTTTACTGCCCAGGTCTCACTACCAAACAGCATCACACTCCTAACACATGCTGCATACAAAGACCCCTTAGCACGTAAGGAGAGTCCTCTCAATGTCAGGAGAGGCAACAGCTCCCTGAACTTCTTCCAAACACTTCTCACCCTAGCAACCGAGCTAACTCCAGCCCCACCTCCGGCACATAACATGTCTCCCAAATAACGAAACTCCTCCACACACTCAAGAGACTCACCTGCAAGTTCAACCCTCACACGCATAACAATCTCCACCTTCTCTCCCCGACACGCCGCACACATGAAATCAGCATCATCTCGCAGTCTACCTCTAATACCACTACATCTCTTGTGCACCCATTTATCACAAACACTGCACAAGATGGAATTACTTCCCACACCCTTGTGGCAAACTGCACATGGCCACTCTCCCTCTCCTCTGATTGTACCACCACCAACCCTAGATATCATCACTTTTGTTTTATCTGCATTTACCCTTAAGCCCTTGTACCATATACCATCTCTCCACTTCTTAAATCTTTCCTCAGCCTCCTTTTCATTCTCTGCAATCAACACCAAATCATCAGCATACAACATCTCCCATGGGAGTCCATCTCTGAAGTCACGTGAGAGGGCTTCAAGCACCATGATAAACAACAAGGGACTCAAAGCTGACCCCTGATGCACACCAACATTCACGGAAAACTCATCACTCGAAGCTTCATTCACTCTTACCTGGGTGCAAGCACCCATGTACATTGGCCATAACCACCCTAACCAGCCACTCTTCCAACCCTAGCTTTCTCATTGCCCACTTCACCACCTCTCTAGGGACTCTTTCAAAGGCCTTTTCCAAATCAACAAAAACAAAATACAATTCTCTTTTCTTTCCAATATATTTTTCCTGAAGCTGTCGAACAATGAATATGGCATCAGTGGTTGCCCTGTACCCTGCGTTTTCACTAGTCTCCCCCCAACTTACACCCCTTCTCTCGAATACCTTTCTACTCCCTCATCCATCCCGTCCCCTTCATTATGCTCATTCTATTCTTATGTGGCCTATAATTGCAGTCTCTTCATCTCGAATGCTGAGTTGTAACAGTAGAATATTATGCTAGTCACGAACAAGTGCTATTTCAAAGACGCTACTGAGACTCGTGAAATAAGCTGCAAAAGGACGAAAATCTGGGCCAAGCTAAGATGAAAGTAGTAGAGTACAGAATTCTCCCAGATAACATAAAAGTTTCCAGATTAAAAAGAACTAGTAAACATCATCATCATCATCATCATCAAAATCACCACCACCACCACCACCACCACCCCCTGCCTGGCATAAACCCAAACTGCATCTCATCGATATTCACTTTCTCTAATCATACCTTCTAGAACTCTCTCCATTACTTTCATTATCTGATCTAAGAGCTTTATACCTCTGCAATTTCCCCTTTCCAGGGCATCACCCTTTCCTTTGTACACATTTACAATTACACTCTTCAGCCAATCATCTGGGACAACACACTCATATATAATCATATTTATCAGGTCAGTGACTAACCTCACCCCAGTATCTCCTGAGGCCCTCAACACTTCGGCAGTCAACTCAGACACACTTGCCGCCTTCCCCACCCGCATCCTACCTATTGCCTGACTCACAGTAGCAGCGTCACTCAAAGGCCAAGGGCCAAACACTGGATCAGCTGGATCCAAACCTTCTCTATCCCAATCAAACTCCTTATTCAACAACTGGCTATAATGCTCTCTCCATGCATCTTTAATATCCTCACTGTTCACCACTACCCTTCCATCGTCATTCTTCACACACTGCTCACCTACAATGTCCTGATTTTTTTTTTTTAATGCAAGGAAGAAGGAACCAAAGACCACAGGCCTACATACTGTTCCTTCCAAGAATAAACAAAAACAACACAAAAGAGAGCCAAATTCAAGATCCATTCAAATCGAGATGCCTGGACACACTGCGTTTGAAAGACTGGAGATCATAGGAAGTAGGAAATACAGACAGAGGAAGACAGTTCCAGAGTTGACCAGTTGCATAAATGAAGGACTGGGAGTAACGGTTAACTCTTGCATTAGAGAGTTGGACAGAAAAGGGATGAGAGTTTGTTGCTAGACAGGTACTACGTGCCCATCGTAGAGGTGGAGGGATGCAAGCAGACAGTTCAGAGGAACAGTGACCATTGAAGTAGCGATAGAAGAGAGATAAAGATGCAACAATACGGCGAAGAAACAAAGGTTGAAGGGAATCAGTAAGAGGAGGAGAGTTAATGAGACGACAAGCCTTTGACTCCACCCTATTGAGAAGAGATGCATGTGGGGAGCCTCCCCACACATGAGAGTTGTACTCCATACATGGACGAATAAAACCCGTGTACAAGGTCAACAAGTGTGCAAGGGTAAAGAAAGTTCGGAATCGGCTTAGCACACCTAATCTCTTGGAAGCAGATTTCACAAGAGATGTAATATGTTCTTTCCAAGACAAATCCCGAGAGAATGAAACCCCAAGCATGTTCAAGGATGATGCAGGACATAACTGTTCATTATTAAACATTAGTGGGTAATCCTGAGGAAGATTTTGTCGGGTTGATAAGTGTAAGAACTGAGTTTTTGATGAATTAAAAATAACAAGATTATTTTTACCCCAATCAGAGATACGAGCCAAGTCAGGCATTAGGTGTGCCATAGCCTCATCCCTTTTTTGCTGAAGTAACTGCTGAGATGGACGTTGCAGAAACCGAATGGAAAGGTGAAGGGTGGAATCATCAGCATATGAATGTATAGGGTTAGATGTACAGCTTAGAAAGTCATTGATGAATAAAAGGAAGAGAGTCAGTGATAGGACAGAGCCCTGAGGAACACCACTGTTGATAGGTCTAGGAGAAGAATGATGGCCGTCTACAACAGTGGCTATAGAACGACCAGAAAGGAAGAAGGCACAGATAGAAGGATAGAAACCGTAGGAGGGCAGTTTGGACATTAAAGATTTATGCCAGACTCGATCAAAAGCCTTTGAGATGTCAAGTGCAATGGCAAAGCTTTCGCCAAAGTCCCTCTTCACCTGATTTGCCACCCTAAAAATCATATTTTTCCTTTCTCCATGATTTAGATTGGCAGTTTGGAAATTAAAGATTTATGCCAGACTCGATCAGAAGCCTTTGAGATGTCAAGTGCAATGGCAAAGCTTTCGCCAAAGTCCCTCTTCACCTGATTTGCCACCCTAAAAGTCATTTTTTTCCTTTCTCCATGATTTAGATTATCAAGTAAAAGTCTCTGTGACTCAGACTTCGCCCTGTATACCTCCCTTCTAGCCCTGCGCTTGGCAGCCAAGTACTCCTCCCTGTTACCACCATTCTTCCATTCCCAGAAAAGCCTTCTTTTCTCCTTAACTGCAGCTTCTACACCCTCATCCCACCACCAAGTTACTTTATGTCTTGGTGGGCCTCTTGTCCAACCGCATACTGCATCGGTAACTCTCAAGAGGTTGTTCTTAAGGGCTCTATACTGTTCATTAACGCCTCTATCTACAGCTTCCTGTTCAGCCACCACTCTCCTCATCTCACTATAAAAGGCATCCTTTACTGATTGGTTCCCAGCTTCCATATTTTCCTCCTCGGTACATATGTCCTCCTTCTCATCACTTGTTCCTTAAGCACCATGTCACAAATCAACAGTTTGTGCTGCTGCACACACTCCTCGCTTCCTATAACTTTAACATCCCTCACTAATCTCCTATCAACCCTCCATACCAGAAAATAATCTATCTGACTACTATTTCCCCTGGACTCATATGTAATCAACCGGCTCATTCTTTTTCTAAAATGTGTGTTGCACACAATCATGTCCATAGCCTCCCCAAACTCAAGTATTCTTTCCCCTTCCGCATTCCTCACACCATATGCACATCCTCCATGGATTCCTTCATAACCTTGAGCTGCTTCACCCACATGACCATTTAAATCCCCTCCCAGAACCACTACCTCATCATCACCCATACCACTTACTACACATACTTAATCATCCCAAAATCTATCCTTCTCTGTGTCATCCAATCTTACCTGTGGAGCATATGCCGATATAACTGAAATCATTTTCTGACCGATCAAAATTTTCACTACTAATATCCTATCACTTAGTCTCGTAACATTCATGACATATTCCACCCATTTCTCTGCAACCAACACACCCACACACCCATATCTGTCAGTTCCCCCCTGCCAAAACAACTTAAAGTAGCAATCCTTCCCAACAATCTTTCTGGCTGATCCACCCCTGTACTGGACTTCCTGCAAACATGCCACATCCACCCACCTCCTACTGAATGCCTCAACGACTTCCCCTGCTCTTCCTCTCAAACTTCCCACATTCCACGAACCCACCCTAAACCCCCTGGGTGATTTGCTGTCCTCAGGCTTGCTTCGGTGCTCGTATTTGTAGTTCATAGTCGGTAAGATAAAGGGGGGTAAACATTCCAAAGGCCCGACCAATTGCACAGTCCCAGGTCCAGGCAATGGATCTGGGACCCCTAGCCCACCAGCTTACCAGTGGCTGTGGTAGTGGCCTTGGGGCACCCTGCCAGGACAGCTGCAGGGACACCCTCCAAGCGCGGCTTGGCACTGCAACTGCCCCGCCATTATACACCCACTGATAAGGCAGCCTCCTGGGGCACTACTCGCAGGTTCGGGCCCCTCTCTATTGAGCGGAAGCGGCAGCCTGGGAACCGCAATGCCCTGTACCCTCTAGCACAGGTTCGAGCCCCATCTCGCCCCGGACCCATGATCTATGCCGGCGGAAACCCAGTCAGCACACAAAAATTTTCTATAGTGTTATTTTCTGGTCCCAATCAGAATGAGATTTATTATCCCTCTTCTGTCTTTTTTTCCTTCATTCTTTCCTCTTCCTTCTGCCTATGGATGACTCTACACTGAGTGACAAGGCAAATGGTTTCCTGTACACTAGGAGACTATTTACTATGCTGGGTTGTAACCATATAACCAAATTATGGTGCCTGGTGGTTTAGCGGGTACCGGTAATTAAGGTGCTCTTATTGGATTGAGCCTGTGCAGGTTTATGTCCATGGGGTGGTTGGAGTTTATTGCTCATGTAATGCCACTCAGGGATGAGTGAGGCTGGTCACTCTCATTTTAAATGTCAGGACCAACTTGCCTAGCCCCAGGCTCCTATGCTCCTATATGGGGTAACGTAGGATGGGGTGATGAATGAATGATGAATGAATATATTAGCCATGAAAGTAAAGGACTGTCACTTGCAACTTGGACCATCAAGACACAGGTTTACAGTTATGCAAACGACTACCAGACATACGAGCCTATAATGCATATAAAAGCAGATCATACACCCTTTTTTTCTTGTGTTTTTTCATCCAGAGGTTCATCTTTCATTCGTTCATCATCTAAACCAGTGTAGCCCCATGAGAAGCGTAGGAGCTTGGGGCTAGGCAAGTTGGTCCTGACATTTAAGATGAGGGTGACCAGCCTCACTCATCCCTGAATGGCACTACGTGAGCAATAAACCCCAACCACACCTTGGATATTAACTTGCACTGGTTCAATCCAACTGGAGAGCCTTAATTTCCCACTAAACCATCAGGCACCATAATTTGGTTATATGGTTACCACCCAGCATAGTAAATGGTTTTCTTGTGTATAGGAAACCAATTGGTTTGTCACTGAAAATAGAGTCACCTGTAGACAGAAGGTAGAGGAAAGAATGAAGGAAAGAAAGACAGCAGAGGAAGGAAGGAAAGAAGAGAGGAAAGGGCAGGCACCTGGGAGCAGCACTACATCAAGTGAATGGATGGTGATCAAGAGGTTCATACGCATCTAAAAGCGTATGAAAACCATGAGGGGGGTAAGCAGATTATACGCATCAAACACGTATGAAAACCGTAAGAGGGTTAATAACATGTGAGAGCATACTGAAGCATAATGTGCAAAATAAATCACTATGAATGTGTTTTACATATCCATCAAAGCTCCTCAGAATATGACCCTATGTCTGGAAAGAAAGATAATACAGTACTCTGAAATCCAACTATTTACAGTAAGACCTCACTATAACGGACTAATTGGGGCTCAGGCCAGTCCGAAATATGCGATTTTCCGATAAAAGCGACATCCGGACTCACCCCTGCTAATCCGGACTTTTTCCGATATATCAGACATTAGTCCGGATTTTTTCGGTAGTTTTCACCACCACTGCAGTATTGTACTGTGTTTTACCTTCACTACATTAATCAAATGGTATAATAATACTGTATTGTGCACTGAAAAACATGTCTTTTATTTGTCTTATTGTGGTGAACACAGCTGAAGTTGTCAGGCAGTCCAGACCAATTCTGGCTATATCGGACTTTTTCCGATATATAGGAGTTTAGTCCGGTAGCTCCTCGAGTCCGATAAAAGAGAATTCCGGTGTACTGAAGTCCGTTATATCGAGGTATTACTGTACTTTCAACCTACATCATCTTGAGAAGAGAGGACAAATTCTTATAAATAAACAGAGAGAAGAAAGATACATATGCAGATAGACAGACAGACAGACAGTAGACAACTAGCTATTTACTTTAAACTTACATCATCTGGAGAAGAAAGGTCGAACATTTTAAGAGAAATGAGATCATGGGTATCACTGAGGTCACCAGTAGCAGCTGATACTCCAAGGTAATAGCCAACAGGAAGCTTCACTCCACCCACTGAGAAGCACAGCTTGAAATCACCTTTATCTTCAATGTCTGTCATAACTAAAAGAAAATGAAAACAGAGTCTATTACTATATCAATTAATCATTACACCAGCCTCTTTTTCCAACCTAAGGATGAGGTAGGGTCCAGAAAGCAAAGAAAGAGAACAACATGATGGAGGATGAATTAATTACGAACACATACATATAAAATTATAACCCTCATCCTCATCCAAACCTATTTTATCCCACCTAAGGACCGAGTAAGGCAGGATCCAGAGAGCAAATAAAAACATGACGGTGGGAGACCCAATAAAGAGCATAGCCAGGAAAATGAGTCACACACTCATTCAATCATCATTCAAACCCCCTGAAACCTGACTATAATCAGCTTCTCATTTTACTTCCTTTTTTACTATCCATCTACTTTCATCCCTCACACTTTCACGTGGTTTTCCACAATTTAAAAAAAAAAAAAAAAAATCATGATGTTGAAAGCAAATTGCTCTGAAAATAAGAAATTCATTAGAGAGTGCATTATCAATGCAGCTTTATTCAGTACAGTGATCCCTTAGTTACTTCACACTTTATTATAGTGGTCTTCCTTATCACTGCAAGATGAAAATCCACATTCCTCACATTATAGCACATTTTTTGGCTCAAAAACATTATTACTGTGAGTCTGAGCTGGGCCAAGCCCAAGACTCACAAACACTCAAAAAACACATCAGCCCATGACATACTCCAGCCAGCTCGATCTCTTGTCAGTCCCCTCGCCTCACAAACTTCCATACCTCTCTTCCTCACACACTTATCCACCATATCTCTCCACCTTCTCCTTGGCCTACCTTTTGCCTCCTCCCTTCTTCAAACTAGCTCTGATATATCTCTTTCACCACTCTACTGTTTTTCATTCTCTCCACATGACCATACCATCTCAGTACACTCTCTCTCGATTCTGGTGTCAACAGACTTCCTCACTCCGCATCTTTCACGAATCACAATAATTCATAACCTATCCACACTCTGTACTCCACATACAATCCTCAGCAGTCCCCTCTCCACTGCTCTCACTCTTGATTTTTCATTTTCATGCCACACCACAGTCTCACATCCATATGTTAAAGTTGGCACTAACACTCCTTCATGCAAGCCTCACGCGGCTGCAACTTAGCTTCTTTAAAATAAAGATCCAAGTAGAAAAGCTAGAGAAATTGATGAAGCCTAATATACAGTAAACCCTTCATAAGTCAAACTTTTAGAAGACAGAATCTTCGGTTAGCCAAACTCAGGCCGAGACCAAGTATGTAAGTAGGCCGAAATGTGGAGGTAGGGGGACAAATGGCACCAGGCGGACACGTGGCGTCAGTCTGTTGCTTGCCTTAGAAGATGGTGGTAGCGCCATTCTTACTGTCATCTAGTGCTGAGAAGTGCTCTCTTTCTTTTTTGCCTTCTGCCTTGCCATGGAAGGTTCAAAGCATAAAAGAAATGATACTGGCACCTCTAGTCACAAGGGAAAAAAAGAAAAAAAGAGCATGTGACTTAGTGTAAAGTGATCATGATTAAAGTTCAGTACAATCGCCCAAAGAAGTGATGTCCCGATTCCCAGTACCTTTCGCTCAGAAAGTGGTATCTGGCAACTGTCACGGCCATGTTATATTTTCTATATTGCACACCGGAAAGAGCAGTATTTGGGTAAACAACACCAAAAAGTAATATATTAGTGTTTTTACCGTGTATATCTCGCATTACGGAAGAGGAAACCACAATACACTAAAGTTGAGGCTTAGCAGTACTAAAGAATGTGAAACGCACTCCATATTGCTCAACGGTTTCAGGGTTAAAATGCGGAGAAACTCTCGTAATACTTATTTTCAATTCAAAATCGAATACAGAGATAGCCCGATTATCCGGGCTATATGGTGTGAAGAGGTGACTGAATAGTCCGAAATCACGATTAATCCAGCGGAAACAAAAAACAAGTACTGTTAGACTGATTTATTTACCGGTAAATGTACACTTAACGTAGCAGAAAGACCTTACCAAATCTTTGCATATGCATCCTGCTTGTTTCTGTAATTTTCTAGTTTCAGTTTGGTAAATTTCTTTATCTTGCTGAAAAATACCCTCTCTGTTATTATCGTCACGTTCCTGAAGCTGTACAGTTGCGTTCGTGAGTCCTGATACACATGTAATTGTCTTGTCTGCTGTTGTGTCCACCGTTGGTAGGATGTTGAACTATTTCACTTGCTAACTGACCAAATTATGTTCAGTGTATCAGGCAGTAAGCACAAAAGTTCCATATTCCAAAAGCAGTGAGCACTGCAATAGACAACAAAAACACCTGTGTATTGAGACTCATGAACGTGACTGTACCTAGATTGTTTCCAGCACAATGGAAGAAGCTCAACATATTCAAGTGTGGATTTCGTTTCCAAACTGGAGATTAAGTTAGGTTAAATTATTAGGTGCAGTTAAGCTAAGTTAGGCCAGGTTTGGTTAAACAATGAGATCAGAACAGTACCTTCCGCCATTACGTTAACTAACAACAAGAGTTGCACACCAGCAGAACAGCTAAAAACAACAAGGAAACAGATTTCACAAGAAATGTTTATTTGCCAACCCAGAAACAACCAGAAAAACATAAAAGAATATCAGGATGAACTGATTTGGTAAGGTGCTTTTACTGCTTACAGTAAAGCGTATGTTTAGCCCCCTC
Source organism: Birgus latro (assembly GCA_018397915.1). Classification (NCBI taxonomy): domain Eukaryota; kingdom Metazoa; phylum Arthropoda; class Malacostraca; order Decapoda; family Coenobitidae; genus Birgus; species Birgus latro. The sequence continues at coordinate 22,290 of JAGKTI010007783.1, read as the reverse complement.
AATGGCAGTGAGTTCAGAAATTTGCGTGCTCCCGTGGCAGGCCTTGGAACCATTTTTTCTAAGTTCTAAAATCAGTTTCTTTTTCTTACAGATGTGGTAAGACTCATCTGGTGCACTTTTTTTTTTTTTTTTTGTCCCTAAACCCATCTTCTGATTTGCTATGAATCGTGAAAGAATAAAATTAGGGCGCATGTTACATTAGCATTAAAACATATTGACTCAAACATCTAGCTATTGGGATGGTACAGCAGGTTTGTATAACCATACCAGTGACCTTCGTTCCCTTTCCATAATTGTTCGCAGATTTTATAGCTCCCTAACTCAATGTCACTGACACCAGTGCAGTAATGCATTGTTCAAGGATGGCAGCTATGAAGGGGTTAATGCAAATACATAATTATTTGTATCAATACCGTCTCAAACATACACATAACGAACGAAGAATGAGCAGTAAATGTACACTTAGCTGCAAAGAGCAGAAATAACTGTATGCTCTGTCGGTCCGAAATGTGTTGGGAACCGCGACACTGAACAAAAAATGAGATGCTAACTTACGAGAAGACGTGATACGAAAGTTTTTTTTTTCTTCTGACTAGTAAACATTTTTGCTCCATTTCGTCCCCTAAAATTGTGAAACCTATAAATTTTCGTGTAAGCATACAGCCTAATGACCTTGCCAAGTCAATTTATATTCCTCTAGTTTTCTGTATTTTTCTGCCTATTTTGAGGGTGGTAAATTACCTTTCTCTCGCAGCAAGATTTCCTCTCTTATTATCATAATGTTCCTTAAGCCTTACCTACTCTTGTTTTCAGCATAATGGAAGAAACTTACTCAAAATGAAGGGGCATGTTACATTAGCATTTAAACATATTGGCGAAGACATCTGAGAGGAAGTGACCTCCTAGCTGCTTGCGACAGTAGAGTAGGGTCGTGTAAACATATCAGTGACCTTCGATCCCTTCCCATAATTGCTCGCAGTTTTTTTTTTATAGCTTTTAACTCATCGTCACTGACACCGGTACAGTAAAGCATCGTTCGAGGCCGACAACTATGAAGGGGTTAATGGAATACATTATTGTTTGCATCAATACTCTCTCTTTCACACACACACTTAAGAACGAACAAAAGAATGAACATAATGTACACTTAACTGAAAGAGACAAATAACTATATGCTCTGCCAGTCTGAAATGGGAAGTGCAATATCTAACGAAGAATGTGAAACTGAATGCTAACTTAAGAGAACACGTGAGATGGTAGAGTAATTTTTTTCCGATTAGCAAACATTTCTGTTCCATTTCGTCTCCTAAAATTGTGAAACCCATAAATTTTCGTCTAAGCATACAGCCTAAAGGCTTTACCAGTTCAATTCATATTCCTCTAGTTTGTTTTCTGTATTATTTTACAGTACTTTGAATTTGGTAATAATTACCTTCTCTTGCTGAAAGATTTCCTCCTTTATCATCATCACGTTCTTCAGGCCATACTTACGACTGTTTCCGGCATAATGAAAGAAACTTATTCAACATAATAAGTGGATTTCAATTAGAAGTGGATTTCGTTTCCCAATTCTCCAACTGAAGCCCAGGTTAGGATAGGTTAAATTATTAGGTAGTTAAGCAAGGTTAGGCTAGGTTAGGTTATCAGTCGCCTAACAAAACTCCACCTTGCTATCCATGTGATCGTGTTGTGAGCTGGAGGTGTGGGTGGGGGGACAGACTCACGCTCGTTTACCCATGCCTCACTCGCTAGCAACCGGAGCTATCGTACAAATAATTCTATGTATTACTGTACCACTGAACCATTCAGTCACGGCCCGGATATACCGAAGGCTGGATAATCCGAGCCTGGATAATCGAGCTTTCACCGTACTGACGGAAATATGTCCCATAAAATAAAACCCACAGATAATCGTAATTCGAAATCATTAGTGCCATCAAATCAGAAAAATAAACTTCTAAAGATATATTATTATCCACATTTAATTCTCTATCCGGGATGATATTCACGCGGGTAACCCCGTATGTGCTGAAAGCCTGAAAGGAAGATTAATCAACAAGAAACTACAGACTATCGGTGCAAGCAGACTACTGCTCTTTATTTAGCAAATATTCCAGTAAGACAGATATACTGGCACCTTGACAGTTAACAGATAGATAAGTGATATAGAGGTAGAACATAGGAAATTTGCTACTGAAGCCCCTCGAAGCACAAGACCAAGACAGACGGATTAATATGATTGCCCAAGAAGAACTACTTACCACTTGTGTTGCTATCAAGAAGCAAATTAATTTGCCGGCATTCAGTGACGTTAGTGAAACCAGTGCAATCGTAAGTGGAAAACTGGTCATTTTTATTCACACGAAATTCCAACGTTATAAAACATGTATGGCAGTTGCATGGAGAACTAAAGAGGGAAAGGTTGATAGTCAAAAGCATGAATGCGACAATGAAGATAATTAAAACCAAAAACATTATATTAAAAATAAGGGGGAGGGGTGGAACTGTGACAAAGGTCGAGACACCCTCTCCCTCCCCTGGTATGGTAATGACTGATGGAAGGCCTGATGTGCACTGTTGCCGAAGGAAAAATTATTGAAATCCGCTAAATTAGTCTCAGATGCTGTAAAAATCCGCCAGACTGAGGGAAATTAACGAAAAAAAAAATGGGCAAGACCTAAAAAAAAAAAAAATGGGCAAGACCTGAAAAAAAAAAAAAAAAGGGCTAGAGAAATGTAATAATTTTATACCAGCTAGACTCCTTTTGAAATCTCTAAATTTAGCGGGAAAATCGCTTCATTGGTAACTGCTGGCATGAGTCATGAAAATGTGCCAGATGTCACTATTTATTTATTTTTTGACTGATCTATTAAAAAAAAAAAATGCTAAACTTAACTAGCATTTTCGCAAGATTAATTTTTTTTTACACCATAAATAACGTTTCCAGGGCAGGCAAAGACTGTTTCCATCTCCTAAGTGAACGTTGCCAGACCCAGGGAGTTTCGTCCGAAACTTAAAGAAATCGAGTCATCACTTCTTTGGGCGATTGTACTATTATTACTGCAAGTGTTACATTGCAGTCTATTATGGTGATTACATTTAAGTTTAGTTCTTAATGTTCAATGAGATAAATACTGGGTACTGTTTAGAATGCTATGTTAAATTCTGAACTCAGACATCACTGTCTCCAACACAAGCTGCTGACGGATCTGTACTGCCTCTAATGAAAGGTAAATTAGGTGCACTGAATTGTTTCTTTTATGTCTTTCTTTATTCATTTATACACTGTATATGTGCCTTTACTTTAGTGTTGAAAAGATTACTTAAGTATTGTTTTTGAAATTTGGGGGGTGAAAATCCATCTCCAACACACACTGCCCACGGGTCTGTACTGCCTCTGTCAATGATTTTCTACCAACTAACCACTTCAGTACTGTGATGTCTATTTCTACTTTATTTACGCTTCCTCCAGCCGATTTTATGGCAATCAGGATTGGACTTGTGTACTGAAGGGGTTAACAAAGGCTGTACCAACCCTATGCACTTCTATGGATCCTCCCTACAGTGAATAAAATCATCTGGTGGCACCAAGAACAAAATGAAAATACACCCGGCACTGAAGGGGCTAAAGGTATATTAAATGCACTAAATTGTTTTTTTTTGGTTATAATTTATTTATTTATATATGCTCCTTTTATTTAGTGTTGAAAAAACATGTAATAGGTACTGTCTTTGCAATTTTGGGGGGAAAAAATTCGGTAAGACGGAAAATTCGGTAATTCGAACCAGGGTAGAGCCCCATATAGTTCGATTTATGAAGGGTTTACTGTATTAATATAATTTTTTTAAGCACCAGTATTTTTTCATGTAAGCTAAACAAAATTGGATTTGCAAGCGACATTCAAATTCAGAACTTAACTCCTAAAAGTCCAAGAAAGACAGTGATAACTGTGTATATTATTAACCATTTCATGTTAATGGGTGCGGTCCAAATTTCACCTACTCGTTACCATTCGATGCAGGCTGCGTCTGTGAACATTTCGCCCACTCGTTGCCATTCGACGAAGGTTGCGTTGAATGAAATGGCTCCTGGTTTTTTTGCTAGAGAATGATTTTGAGGCCATTTCTGGGCGAGATCAAAGCAATAGCTGCTCCCTGAATATCCCTCCGCCGCGCTCAACCCCAAAAAGAAAGGCAACATTTTTGGCCATGGGCTACAGCAGTCACACTGTAAAGTATGAGCATAAGATGATTTCCTTCACATTCCATAAAATCGGTCCTATTTGACCTACAGTAATTGTGCCGGTTGATTACGTACGAGTCCAGGGGAAATAGTGGTCAGATAGATTATTTTCTGGTCAGGAGGGTTGATAGGCGATTAGTGAGGGATGTTAAAGTTATAGGAAGCGGGGAGTGTGTGCAGCAGTACAAACTGTTGATTTGTGACATGGTGCTTAAGGAACAAGTGATGAGAAGGAGGACATATGTACCTAGGAGGAAAATATGGAAGTTGGGAAACCAATCAGTAAGGGATATGAACAGTATAGAGCCCATAAGAACAACCTCTTAAGAGTTACCGATGCAATATGCGGTTGGACAAGAGGCCCACCAAGACATAAAGTAACTTGGTGGTGGGATGAGGGTGTAGAAGCTGCAGATAAGGAGAAAAGAAGGCTTTTCCGGGAATGGAAGAAGGGTAGTAACAGGGAGGAGTACTTGGCTGCCAAGCGCAGGGCTAGAAGAGAGGTATACAGGGCAAAGTCTGAGTCACAGAGACTATTACTTGATAATCTAAATCATAGAGAAAGGAAAAATATGATTTTTAGGGTGGCAAATCTCGAAATAATTGGATCTTGAATTTGGCTCTCTTTTGTATTGTTTTTACTTTTTCTTGGAAGGTACAGTATGCGGGCCCTGGCCTTTGGTTCCTTCTTCCTTGCATAAAAAAAAATAAATAAATCTATCTATCTATCTATCTATTGCCAGACGCCTCAATCCCGAACGTGGTGGCCACAAACAAATCGCCTCCATGTCACTCTGTCCCCTGCCATTTCACTACCATGCTCCCAACTCACACACCCCTCTCTCATATACCTCTCCACTCCATCCCTCCATCTCATCCTCGGCCTCCCCCTCCCTCTCGCCCCCTCCACCTCACTCAAATACACTCTCCTTGTCAATCTTTCACTCTCCATCCTCTCCACATGCCCAAACCACCTTAACGTGTTTCTCCTAACGCTTCCCATCACGTCCTCAACCACACCACAACGCTCCTTCACTTCCTCATTTGTTAGTCTGTCTCTCCATATGACTCCACATGCTCCTCTCAAATAACTCATTTCCACTGCTCTCACTCTTGGCTTCTGTCCTTCCAACAGGGTCCAAGCTTCACTTCCATATGTCAGAGTTGGTATCACAATACTGTCATGTAACAACATTTTCACTTCCATGCTCACCTCCCTGTTTCTTATCACTGCTTTCAACAAACCAGCAAATAAATAAATAAATAAATAAATAAATAAATAAATAAAATAAAATAAAATCGGGACATTGTAGGTGAGCAGTGTGTGAAGAATGATGATGGAAGGGTAGCAGTGAACAGTGAGGATATTAAAGATGCATGGAGAGAGCATTATAGCCAGTTGTTGAATGAGGAGTTTGATTGGGATAGAGAATGTTTGGAGCTAGCTGATCCAGTGTTTGGCCCAAGGCCTTTGAGTGACACTGCTACTGTGAGTCAGGCAATAGGCAGGATGTGGGTGGGGAAGGCGGCAGGTGTGTCTGGGTTGACTGCCGAAATGTTGAGGGCCTCAGGAGATACTGGGGTGAGGTTAGTCACTAACCTGATAAATGTGATTATACAGGGTGTAACGCGACGTATGACAAAAACTTACACCAATGATCTGTCATGTAATTCTGAGTATATTTTGTTCTATAAACATATACTTTTTGTGACTCCAGTTCAGTACCCAGCATTAGGCTGTTTGAGTGTAAAAGTTTCGTGGGTTCCAGGTGTCATAGGGTTGGAGCTTCGCTGGGCGAAGGGAGACGAGTATTATTAGCTTATTTCTGTAATGCATATGAAAATCCCATATCCTCATATGAAAATTCCATATCCTATCAGCACAAATGAGTTTGAAGAAGAAACTCTACAACTCTACGTAGTCTATTGATTCTTTAACATAATGTCATGCATTCCTGCAATTTTACACAAATCAACTGTAATTAAGGATTAAATTCAAATTTTATGGATTGCAAGGGAGTACGGAGGGAGGAGAGGCTGGTGTATTGTTGCCAGTCATGTAATGTTTGGTTTGTGGGCTATTGCTACCAGCATTATCATAACACCCACAGCTCATTTAATGAAACAGCATTATTGTAAAGCGAGATTAGCGCCACTTTAAGTCAGGGAGAGTATTATTTATTGCAATATTTTATGCTGCAAGTAAACGTGGCACAATTGGGTATCTCCACCTGTATTCCCTAGCTGTAGCACTGGCATTACCATCCCAGAATACGTAAAAATAGACGATATCTGCATATTCCTCATTTCTGTACGTACGTGGCATGCTGTTTCATGAACAAGTGAAGCTGAAACCAGTGAACAACTGAACGTGGAGAAAAGTATTTGAAGTCGTGCCTCACCTGCAAATTTTCCCATTCAAATGACACCGTGGATGCAGGGTTGCCAAGTCCTAATCATCAATCTCGCTAGTGTAGCCCTGAAAACTTGATAAAAAATGTCGCTAGATAGTAAACGCCGCAAAATATCGCTAGAAAAGACGATTAATCACTAGAATATCACCTAAAAATGGCAAAAATATCCAGAATGTAGCTAGATATCATGTTGCCAGATGTTAAATCGTGACGCTAGGTAGAAGCAAAAAAATAGGTCTAGCTGCAAAGTCGTTAAATTGGCAACCCTGCGTCATTATGCTCAAGTCACAGTCATATGAAAGCAATGGTGCCACATGTACTTGCAGCAGAAAAAATGTAATAAATAATATCATTACTCCTGACTTAAAGTGACGCTAGTCATGCATAACAATAATGTGCTTTCACTGAATGAGCTGTGAGTGTTATGATAATGCTGGTAGCAATAGCCCACAAACCAAACATTACATAACTGGCAACAATACACAAGCCTCTCCTCCCTCCGAACTCCCATGCAATCCATAAAATTTGAATTTAATCCTTAATTACAGTCTATTTGTGCAAAAGAATTACAGGAATGCATGACTTTATGTTAAAGAATCAATGGACTAAGTAGAGTTTCTTCTTCAAACTCGTTTGTACTGATAGGATATGGGATTTTCAAGTGCAGTACAGAATAAGCTAATAATACTCGTCTCCCGTCACCCTGCGAAGCTCCAACCCAATGACACCTGGAACCCACGAAACTTTTACACTCAAACAGCCTAATGCTGGGTACTGAACTGGGGTCACAAAAAGTATATGTTTATAGAACAAAATATACTTAGAATTACATGATAGATCATTGGTGTAAGTTTTTGTCATACGTCACGTTACACCCTGTATATGAGTGTGTTGTCCCAGATGATTGGCTAAAGAGTGTAATTATAAATGTGTACAAAGGGAGAGGTGATGCCCTGGAAAGAGGAAATTACAGAGGTATAAAGCTCTTAGATCAGATAATGAAAATAATGGAGAGAGTTCTAGAAGGTATGATTAGAGAAAGAGTGAATATCAATGAGATGCAGTTTGGGTTTATGCCAGGCAGGGGGACCACTGATGCCATATTCATTATTCGACAGCTTCAGGAAAAATATATTGGAAAGCAAAGGGAATTGTATTTTGTTTTGGTTGATTTGGAAAAGGCCTTTGACAGAGTCCCTAGAGAGGTGGTGAAGTGGGCAATGAGAAAGCTAGGGTTGGAAGAGTGGCTGGTTAGGGTGGTTATGGCCATGTACGTGGGTGCTCGCACCCAGGTAAGAGTGAATGGAGTTTTGAGTGATGAGTTTTCCGTGAATGTTGGTGTGCATCAGGGGTCAGTTTTGAGTCCCTTGTTGTTTATCATGGTGCTTGAAGCCCTCTCACGTGACTTCAGAGTTGGACTCCCATGGGAGATGTTGTATGCTGATGATTTGGTGTTGATTGCTGAGAATGAAGGGGAGGCTGAGGAAAGATTTAAGAAGTGGAGAGATGGTATGGGGTACAAGGGCTTAAGGGTAAATGCAGATAAAACAAAACTGATGATATCTAGGGTTGGTGGTGGTACAATCAGAGGAGAGGGAGAGTGGCTATGTGCAGTTTGCCACAAGGGTGTGGGAAGTAATTCCATCTTGTGTAGTGTTTGTGATAAATGGGTGCACAAGAGATGTAGTGGTATTAGAGGTAGACTGTGAGATGATGCTGATTTCATGTGTGCGGCGTGTCAGGGAGAGCAGGTGGAGATTGTTAGGCGTGAGAGGGTTGAACTTGCAGGTGAGTCTCTTGAGTGTGTGGAGGAGTTTCGTTATTTGGGAGACATGTTATGTGCCGGAGGTGGGGCTGGAGTTAGCTCGGTTGCTAGGGTAAGTGGTTGGAAGTTCAGGGAGCTGTTGCCTCTCCTGACAGTGAGAGGACTCTCCTTACGTGCTAAGGGGTCTTTGTATGCAGCATGTGTTAGGAGTGTGATGCTGTATGGTAGTGAGACCTGGGCAGTAAAGGAAGAGGATATTCGCAGGTTTAAACGTACAGAAATGACAGTGATTAGGTGGATGTGCAGTGCGTCCCTGCATGCAAGGCCTGGGGAGGCTGGGTTTACAGTGGAAGAGTTGAGAGGTAGGATGGGACTGGAGTGTATTGGTGTTGTGATGAAGAGAGGTAGGCTGAGGTGGTTTGGACATGTGGAGAGGATGGGGGATGATAATTGGGTACAGAGGGTGAGAGGTGTTAATACTGGGGGAGGGGTAGACCGAGAAAGACATGGGACGAGGTCATTAAGTGTGACTTAAGGGTTAAGGGACTGAACAGGGAAGCTGCCAGGGATCGAGCTGCATGGAGAGCCACCATTAGGTGACCAAAGCCGACGCATGCAAGCATGTTGGAGCCTTCAAAAACGAAACGAAACGTAATGTTTAGAATGTTATGTTAAATTCTGAACTCAGATATCACTGTCTCCAACACAAGCTGCTGATGGATCTGTACTGCCTCTAATGAAAGGTAAATTAGGTGCACTGAATTGTTTCTTTTATGTCTTTCTTTATTCATTTATACACTGTATATGTGCCTTTACTTTAGTGTTGAAAAGACATGTAATAAGTATTGTTCTTGCAATTTGGGGGGTGAAAATCCATCTCCAACACACACTGCCGATGGGTCTGTACTGCCTCTGTAAATGATTTTCTACCAATTAACCACTTCAGTACCGTGACGTCTATTTCTACTTTATTTACGCTTCCTCTAGCCGATTTTATGGCACTCAGGACTGGACTCGTGTACTGAAGAGGTTAACAAAGGCTGTACCAACCCCATGCACTTCCACAGATCCTCCCTACAGTGAATAAAATCATCTGGTGGCAGCAAGAACAAAATGAAAATACACCCGGCACTGAAGGGGTTAAAGGTATATTAAATGCACTAAATTTTTTTTTTTTTTTTAATTTATTTATTTATCTATGCTCCTTTTATTTAGTGTTGAAAGAACATGTAATAGGTATTGTCTTTGCAATTTTGGGGGGTGAAAATTCGGTAAGATGGAAATTCGGTAATTCGAACCAGGGTAGAGCCCCATATAGTTTGACTTATGAAGGGTTTACTGTATTAATATAATTTTTTTAAGCACCAGTATTTTTTCATGTAAGCTAAATAAAATTGGATTTGCAAGCGACATTCAAATTCAGAGCTTAACTCCAAAAAGTCCAAGAAAGACAGTGATAACTGTGTATATTATTAACCCTTCCATGGTAATGGGTGCGGTCCAAATTTCACCTACTCGTTACCATTCAATCCAGGCTGCGTCTGTGAACATTTCACCCACTCGTTGCCATTCGACGAAGGTTGCGTTAAATGAAATGGCTCCTGGTTTTTTTGCTAGAGAATGATTTTGAGGCCATTTCTGGGTGAGATCAAAGCAATAGCTGCTCCCTGAATATCCCTCTGCCGCGCTCAACCCCAAAAAGAAAGGCAACATTTTTGGCCATGGGCTACAGCAGTCACACTGTAAAGCACGAGCATAAGATAATTTCCTTCACATTCCATAAAATCGGCCCTATTTGACCTACAGTAATTCTTTATACACCAAAATATAGCTAAATAAATTCCCTATAACTTTTACTCAATAACACTTACCTAAAAATTATATTTCTATGAGATAAACTGAAGTAAAAAAAAAAAAAATCATAAATTAAGGTATAATTTACATTCAACTGATCTTTCTTACAACACATAATCAAGTACTGTACATTTACTCAGGATTACGGTTTAAAAAAAAATTATGATTATTGAAGCATAAGTAGGGATGTGAGGATAAATTGTTTATAAATTTTCGAGTGCATGGGAATAGCGCGGTGATGTGGGGGTCTCTCTCAGTGTGTGGCCTTGGGCACTGAGGACCATGTCCCAAGTACTCACTCATTGTAGGATGCAGTCTGCATCAAATAGTAATGAGAGGGTTAATATACATTTTACTGAAGATTAAAAAAAAAAAAAAAACCTGCTCACAGCTCTTGTATCATCAAAATTGAACATTTAGTCTATCAAACCACTGATGGAACACCACCAGTGACGTATGTGTACCTCCTGCCTCACAAGTTTCTACCAGTCCACCACAGCTCCTGACAGAAGACTGTTTTCTAGCTACAGCATTTGTGTCAAGGTTCATTCTAACCACTGTAATATAATATTGTCTAAATATTCCATACGTTTTAGTCCAAGCATTTTACCATTTAAGACGGTCAACAGAATATAGGATACGACCATATCTTTAAAAAACAATCATCATTACAGACTTAGTTCACACTTAGAATGGTGGAGAAATGAGTTGCCTGAATCTAGGGTCATTGGATAAAACCAACATTTACATATTTTTCATCATTACTCAGCCGATTCCAATGTGATTCTGATTCTCGGATAATTTTCCCCTTCCGATACCAATACCAATATTAATCGGCTTCTGCTTGCCGATTTACAGCACTAACTACAACATTAGTACTACTACTACTAAAGTGTATTCTCACCTGTAAGAGTATCATGGACATACTTCACAGAGAGGTAGGTATCGTGATCTAGGTTCCTGAACTTAGCTACACAACCCTCAGACAACTGCGTGTGTGTCCCGTCACGATCGTGGTCATAGTGAAGGCTACCATTGTTCACCATAGCAGAGATGTATGGGTGACCATGCTGAAATTAATATCAAAATATCATCAACACACACTGCTACTGTTCACCAATGCACAGACACGTTGAAATTAATTACAAAACACATCATCATCATCAATGGCTTCCACTGTTCACCACAGTATAGATGTATGAGTGACAGTGCTTAACCCATCCAGTCCCTACCGATTTTTTACCCAACACACCCTCAGAACCCGACCGATTTTCAACTTTTTTTTTTTCTCAAACCTCCACTTTTGATGAGAAACATTGAAAATTCATAGATGTTAGTGCATATTGCTGTTACTGTGTGTGCGTGCACACACACCTGCTAAGTCACGAGTGATGATGTCACCGGAAGCGTCCTGCGGTATGCAGCCGGGGGCCTGGGCAGTTCACGTCATGAAGGCGGCCGGTGAGTGTGGCTTGCCTTTCCTGACACTGGTAGCAGAGAGTAGTTCGAAAATAATGGCGTCGTGTTTGACTAAGTGGCCTCCAAAACTTGAAAATGATTCTGCTTATGAGAGCTGGAAAAAGGACATCAACATTTGGTGCGAACTGGCGGACATACCAAAAGAAAAGCTTTAGCTATTCACCTGTCATTGTCTGGAAGAGCAAGGGAGGTTGATGCAGCTGATTTGTAGCAGGAGGATGGTGTTCAGACCTTGCTGAAAAAATTAGACAGTTTATTTCTCGTGAACACAGGACGTCAACAGTTTGCAGCTTTTTATGAATTGTACAACTTCAGAAGAGCCGGTGATATGAATATTTGTAAGTTCGTGGCAGAATTTGAGCATGTTTATTTCAAATTTACGAAGCAGGACATGGCACTGCCAAGTTCTGTGATGGCTTTTATGCTCTTAGCTGCATGCAAACTTTCAGACAGTGAGCAACAACTGGTGATGTCCACGATAACTGAGGTGACATACGAAAACATGAAATCTGCCCTGAATCGTATTTTTGCTGGTGAAATTGGCGGGCAGAATGATGCATCGGTGTCTGCCAGGGAGGTGAAAGGCGAACCAGTATTTTGGTGTGACGAAGTTGGGGGTGAGGAAACGTTTTATGTTAAGAGGTACTCAACGAGGATGGAGAATGTTGCGGGGTGGTGCAGTACGTGATCGAGGTCGTAGTGGTGGCCGATATTCAACCGTATCTGCTAGAATTCCCCAACACTCATCCACCAGCAGGAGGCAGAACCCACTTGGGTCTGATGGAAAGGTATCGAGGTGTTTCGCATGTGATTCTAGATTTCATTGGGCATGTGATTCCGGATGTATACAAAAACGACGGCAGTTGAGAAGAAAATTTTGAAACAGAGAATCTGTCGTTATTTATTGGCTATGCGGATGCTGCTGCTAGTAGAGGTAAGTTACAGACTCTAGTAGAAGAATCTAAGGGATGTGCTGTTATAGACACAGAGTGTTCTACAACTGTATGTGGAGTTGAATGGATCAATTGCTATCTAAGTGAGCTCACTGATTACGAACGTGAAGCTATAAGAGAAAAAGCGTCACCCTCAACGCGTACTTTTGCTGATGGTGTCACAGTTTCTTCCCTCAAATGTGTGTGTGTGTTTTTTGTTTTTAATGCAAGGAAGAAGGAACCAAGGGCCATGGGCCCGCATACTGTTCCTTCCAAGAAAAAGTAAAAACAATACAAAAAAGAGCCAAATTCAAGATCCATTCATTTCGAGATGTCTGGACACACTGCGTTTGAAAGATTGGAGATCACAGGAACCAAGGAATACAGACAGAGGGAGACAGTTCCAGAGTTGACCAGTTGCATAAATGAAGGACTGGGAGTAACGGTTAACTCTTGCATTAGAGAATTGGACAGAAAAGGGATGAGAGTTTGTTGCTAGATGGGTACTAAGTGCCCGTCGTAGAGGTGGAGGGATGCAAGCAGACAGTTCAGAGGAACAGTGACCATTGAAGTAGCAATAGAAGAGAGATAAAGAAGCCCTGTTACATTGGATATATGCGTGCAACCATCGTGACTGATGTTGTGAACTGCAATATTCCCTTGCTGTTGAGTAAAAGTTCCATGAAAAAAGCAAAAATGTTGATTAACTTTGGAAGTGACCAGGTCAAAATTTGTAGAAATATCATTAATCTGAAGTCCTCATCATCAGGCCATTACTTGCTTCCAATTTCTTTATGACTATGTCGTGAATTTTGTGAAACAATCACGCTGGCATCTCTTGGCGGTAATGTAGAAAAAACCGCTTTGAAGCTTCACAGTCAATTTGGACACCCAACATCGGCGAAATTAATTAAACTGATCACAGATGCGGGGATTAAAAGTTCAGAACTGGAGTGGGCTATCAAGGCTGTATCTGAAGCTTGTACAGTCTGTTGCAGATTAAAGAAAGCCAAGCCCCGACCCGTAGTCAGTTTGCCCATGGCGTCTAAGTTTAACGAAGCCATAGCCATGGATCTGAAAGCTTGGGGAAGGCATTATTTCTAAGTCCTTCTTGATTTGGCGACCAGGTATTGTAATGCAATAGTAATCGCGGATAAGTGTGCGCCCACCATTATCAAAGGAATATTTTGGAGCTGGAGTGTTGTGTTTGGCGCACCTAGAAAAATTCTTACAGACAATGGCTGTGCATTCAATGATGTGGAAATGCGAGCACTGGGAGAGGCCTTCAATACCAAGATCATGACGTCTGCAGAGAGTCCGTGGAGCAACGGAGTCTGTGAGCATCAAAATGCAGTCATTGGTGACATTGTTAGGAAGATAATGGCTGATAGCCAGTGTAAGTTGGATGTGGTCTTGGCATGGACAGTATCGACAAGAAATGCTCTCACCAACTACGCAGGCTTTTCTCCTAACCAATTTGTTTTTGGTCAAAACCCTGGTCTGCCTAATGTGTACGCAAATGATCCTCCAGCCTTGGAACATTCATCACCATCGAAAATTTGAGAGACAACTTGAACGCTCTTCATTTAGCTACACAAGAGTTTATAAAGACTGAATCAGATGAACGTTTGGCAAAGGTTCTGCGGCACAACGTACGTTCGAGTGACTTAAACGACATCTGAAATGGAGATGAAGTCTTCTACAAAAGAAATGACAGTCATGAGTGGCACGGTCACGAAATTGTAATAGGAAGAGATGGGAAATAAATTCTGGTGAGACACGGCAGTGTCTACGTGCGAGTGCAAGTGTGTTGTCTAGCGCATGCGCCAGAGCAAGATACTACAGTTGAAAATGGTGTCAGCAGTGATGAGAAGAACAATGTTGTCCAGGAGAAGCCTAATGACAATTCTTCGCAAGTGTTGAATGACTACCCACCAGATGACAAGTCGGAAGATGGTGTGGTTCCGATTGATGAGCCTCCCACAGTTTCTATTCCGATTAATCAGCCTCCCAAAGTTTCTGCTGGTCAACGTATAAAGGGAATACATTCAGAAAGTGGAGAGTTGGTGTCTGGAAGGATTATGAGTCGGGCAGGTAAAGCCACTGGAAAGTACAAACACTGCTACAATTTGAAGAGGGACTCGACAGCAGCATTGATTGGACAGATTTGCAGAAGGATTTTAGCAAATGGGAAGTGGTTGATGATGACGCAGAAATGCTTGTTCTTTTCAACTCTGAGGCCGTATTATGCGCTAAGGAAAATGAAATTACAAACTGGCAGAATAATGATGTGTATGAGAAAGTAGATGATGTTGGGCAAGGTACCATAACGGCTCGATGGGTTGTGACGGAAAAGATGAAAAATGGAAAGGCTATTGTTAAAGCCCGCTTAGTCACCAGAGGATTTGAGGAAGACACAGTGGATCTCTGAAAAGACTCGCCTACTTGTTCAAAAGAAGAAGTGCTTTTGGCACTTTCTTTGGCCTCCACCAACCAGTGGACGTGAAAGCTGCCTACTTGCAAGGTAACAACATTGAGAGAGTTGTTCATTTATGCCTTCCGCCTGAATATGCAAATGGTAAGTTATGGAGACTAAAGAAAACAGTTTACGGCCTTTGTGATGCTGCTAGGCATTTGTATCTGCGCGTAAAAGATCCAATTGTTGAGTCTTGGAGCTAAAGTGTCATCACTGGATTCAGCGCTGTTCTCTTGAAGCAATAGCGGCAAAGTTGAAGGCATTGTATGCATCTATGTCGACAACTTCCTCTGGGCTGGTACACATGAGTACGAACAGCAAGTGATAAACCGTCTGAGTCAAATATTCCTCATCGGCAGTTCAGAATCAAAAGCCTTCAAATATGTTGGTCTCAATGTCATCTCCAACATCGATGGCAGAATAACGCTCGACCAATTCCAGTATGCTTCATCTTTGAAACCAGTCACGCTGAGTAAACATAGTGCAGCAGTAAAATCAGGAGAACTGTCCAAGTCTGAGAAAACGGAGTACCGAGCATTAATTGGGCAACTCAACAGGACTGCCACACACACTTGGCCAAATATTGCCTTTGATGTGTGTGAGCTGAGTGTGACTAGCAACCGAGCTACCATAGCGGATTTGCTTAGACTCAATAAGGTGATCTCAAGGGTGAAGACTGACAACATGAAGCTATACATTCCAAGAATGGGGCTGATTGAGGACTGCCATACAGAGAGCTTTTCGGATGCATAATTTGCCAACCTTGTAGGCAATGGATCTCAGGGAAGTTTTGTGATCTTCCTACGAGATGCTAGTGGGGCAAGATGTCCTATATTCTGGCAGACAAGAAAGATCAGGAGGGTCGTCAAATCTACCTTATCTGCTGAGGCATTGGCGCTGCTTGAACGTGCTGAGACTGCTGTATATCTCGCCAACATATTGCGTGAGGTTTCTGGATGTGGAAAGCTCAAAATAAAGGGTTTCGTCGACAACAAGAGTCTGGTGGATGCCCTTTACTCCTGTAGGAATGTAGAAGACAGGATATTGCGCATTGATATTGCTGTATTACAAGACATGTTGGAGCAAAGGGAAACTGATGAAGTATCTTGGGTGGATACATCACAACAACTGGCCGATTGTCTCACCAAGAAAGGTGCCTCGACCGAGCGGCTGCGTGCAGCAGTCAGCTGAGACTAGAAAGTTTATAATACTGTAATTCAAGAGACATCACATATCAGTATGTGGCCACAGACTGGGTCTTGATAGTAATTAAACAAAAGTGCATGTACTGGATGCATAGTGCGTATCGGGTGTTGATGGTACTCACACAAAAGTCTATGTATTGGATACATAGTGTGTATCAGACGCAACCAGACCATCCAGTTTCGTCCTTGGAATCTTTTGTCAAATTAAGAAGACAGGATGAGAGTGTTAGTGCATACTGCTGTTAGTGTGTGTGCGTGCACACACACCTGCTAAGTCACGAGTGATGACGTCACCGGAAGGGTCCTGCGGTGTGCAGCCGGGGGCCCGGGCAGTTCGCGTTGTGAGGCCGATGAGTGTGGTTTGCCTTTTCTGACAATAGAGAAATCGCCCTCCTGAGGTGTACAGGTGTCAGTCAGCCTTACATTTTCCTTCATTCTCATGGCACCTGGCTACAACGAAAACGAACTATGGAAGGGTTAACTAATTCAAGCCACTTTAAATTATGCATTTATTTATTTATTTGGTACGAATTTATCTGTAGTACAAGACTACAATGGTTTTCACACAACTGTATAGGTAACAGAAGCATTGTTCAATCACCAAACACATCCATATATGGCATCTTCCTTTACGACACTACCACCTCATCGCTTCTGTTTGTTTTCTTGCTCTAGCTTCTTTATTTCTTTGTCCTCCACCTCAGGAATCACTTTCACTGTGAATTTCGTCACTGGAGAGACTGTGGGGCAACATGTCTTTACTGTAAAGGCCAGATTACTACTAACAGGTGAATTCCCGAGTGTGGGGGGGAGGGGGGATCAGGTGGGGCCAGGCAGTATCCCTGCTTGACAACAGGTAGAGGAAGGTCTCCCACATATGCCTACCAAAAATCACCCACAAATGTTGAAAAATGTGCACAGAATGGGCCTTGCAATTGAGTGACATACGATGCACGTCGGTGGGTCTGTTCGAGGAAAAAAGTAGCGACGTGCATTGTATGTCGGAGGGACTCGGCGGGTTAAATTGGTACCAAGTTATCATCATCATCATCAAAACAGACTGCTACACCATAAACATACTGAAATTAATTACAACATACACATCATCATAACAGGTTACTAATGTTCAACACAGCACAGACATACAGGTGACCACACTGAAATTTATCTATCTATCTATATACCTAGGCTGCTTCCCCCAAGAAAAGGGAGGCAGCCGAGACAGGTCAACACACTACCAATTTACTCATCCACTCATACACATTCATTCGCATCTTAGCCCCAAAAGGGAAGAAGGGACAGATCCTCACCGCACCACACCGCACGAGGGTCAACCACGCAGTGCAGTCAGTGACATCCGCAGCAGGGCCCGACAGCAACGCTGGTTTACCCCTGCCACATCATAATGGATCCAGCCCCTTACCTGCACCTGACTTGATCAGCTGATCAGACAAAATGCAGGAGAATATCCTCTCAGGGCTGCGTCATCATTTATTCATTCACAATTTCTCTCCATTCATTTCTATCACGCACAGCCACTCTTCCTTGCTCAACAGACAACCCTCTCGCATCCAACGCTCTCTTCAGACTGTCCATCCATCCTATTCGTGGTCTTCCTCTCAGCCTTACGCCTCTCACATCAGATCTAGTTATCTTTTTCACCAATCGCTCATCATCCATTCTCTCCATATGCCCAAACCATCGCAACACCCTCTGTTCAACTCGATCAGCCATCTCCCGAACAATTCCAGTTCTCCTTCGCACTTCATCATTTCTCACTCGATCCATACGCGTCACTCCACACATACTCCTCAGACACCTCATCTCCATTACATTCAAACTTTTCCTCTCTGCTACACCCATATTCCATGTTTCAGCCCCATATAATGCAGTCGGTACCACAATACCTGTACAATATATCCTTTTGTCCATTATCCAATCCTACGTTGCCCCATGAGAAGCAGAGGAGCCTGGGGTTAGATAAGTTGGTCCTGACATTTAAGATGAGAGTGACCTGGCTCACTAATCCCTGAGTGGCATTACATGAGCAATAAACCCAAACCACCCCTTGGATATAAACCTACACAGGCTCAATCCGTTTGGAGTGCCGTAATTACCCACTTAACCACCAGGCGCCATATTAAGGCTATATGGCTACCACCCAGCGTAGTAAATGGTTTCCTGGTGTACAGGAAACCATTTGGCTTGTCACTCAGTATAGAGTCACCCATAGGCAGAAGGAAGGAGAAAGAATGATGGAAAGAAAGAAGAGAGTGTAAAGTCACCTGTAGGCAGAAGAGCACTGCCATTCTCATCCTCTTCTGCAGGCAGACCCCACCCTCCAACTACTCCATCCACCTTCACATTCCCAATTCTTCCATTCATATCTCCAATCAAAAACACCTTCTCATTCCTTTCAAACTTTTCCAAACATGCTTCCACATTTGTCCAGAACTCTTCTTTCACTCTACCTGCATGATCTTGCATTGACACGCACACACACACAATCGCCCAAAAATGTACGAGTAGTCCAACTTTCAATCTTACCCACACAATCCTTGAGCTGACAGATCCATACTCACTTATATTCTCCTTCCATCTCTTGCACACAACAATACAAAGTCTTTCTTTTGCCCTCTCATTCTCACCTACTTGCACACACATATACCCCATCCATACTCCCATTCTCTTACAGTCTCACCTCTCTATTTTGTC
This sequence comes from Birgus latro, assembly GCA_018397915.1. NCBI lineage: Eukaryota > Metazoa > Arthropoda > Malacostraca > Decapoda > Coenobitidae > Birgus > Birgus latro. The sequence continues at coordinate 3,207 of JAGKTI010007783.1, read as the reverse complement.
TCAGTTACTCCACATACATCCACTTTTGCATCCTCAAGCACTTGGACAATCTCTCTCGCTCTTTCACCTCATCATTCGAACCCCTTACAGTCCACATCGCAATACATACCATGTCCTTTTGCTTGGTCCTTAGTCGTCACCTGTTGATTAGTCCTGGTCCGAGGCTTCTTGTTCGTATGCCAACCCACTTGTCATGAAGGGAACATGTGTTGGTTGGTTATAAGGTTACCACTCAAAGAGTAGCTACCCTAAAACAGAGTACCGCTACACTAAGTGGGTGGATAATGGGTGCCCCTACCTACCATTATGCATGATATGCAGTACTGTATCTATATGGTATGGGGCGCTGTGAAAGTAGATATTAAATACACAGAAATCCAGTTTACATCCTTTATAGAGATGATCCATCAGCCAACCCTCAATGCTCGCCCCTGGTTACATAGGCCCCTTATGACCCCAACTTGTGTACAAATACAATGCTTAGAAGCACTGCAACTGTGCAGAGGTATAACAGACGTACGACCATTATATTCAAGAGGTTTCAGACAATATATATGAGTAAGTGGGAAAATCACACCTTAAAGATAACTATGGCTGGCTTGTTGAATAAACAAAGGGATCCGAGACTATGGAGATGAGGAAGAGATGTGTCTCCAACTCCTCAATGACAGTGCTAATTCCTAGTCCTGAACCTCTGGAAATCACTGGGTATCAAACAAATCACTACAGGGTAAAACAAGTAACACGGCTGAGATAGTGTGCATGTCCTCCCGTATATCAGGTTTGGTCTTGGTCACCATTCCACATGCAATTCCCAAGTCAGGGTAGAGAGATATGCAGAGGATTGTGAGTGCACCATGGTGAGCATGTGGTCACTGCCAGGGTGATTTGGGATGTCTCACAGACTGGACAGAGATAAGATCTGGCTTGATTCAGCAGGGAATGGCACAATTGGCATGCAATTTCCACACAGAAATGGTCCTTGGGTGCCCCCCTCCCCCCTTCTTTACTGTTTACGGGAAACCTGAGCATGCAGATCTTGTATTTACGGCAGAAGCACTGTACAATTGTGTGACTTACATTGTGTGGACCATTGTGATTGCTGTAAGTGTCAAGGATGATAGCCAGGCCTGTAAAGTAATCCTTGCTTCCAAACACAGGACCATCCTGCATTGGCTCCTTCACATACCTGCAACACCCAACAATTCATTAACAATCTCAGGCTCCAATACTCTATTTCTTTCTCTCCCTCTCTCCTTCATATACTTGCAATTATTAACAGTTCATTCAAACTGCAAAACAAACACTCTCCTACTCACAAACCTAACTGGTTTTGAAAGTTCATTCATACATCAAAAAGTTCCTCCTCCTTCTCTTCTGCATAATCATCAATCATCAATAATAATCTCTGTCATCATCATCATCATCATAATCATCATTATCAATCATCCCACCATTCCTTTGCACCCACTGGTGAGTTAAGGAAGGGTCCGAAAAGCATGGAAGAGGAAAAATATGAGTTTGTATCCTATCATTTACTGTATAAAGACTCTAACATGCTTGCACACATCAGCCATGGTCACTTAATGGCAGCTCTCCACACTGCTCAATCTCTGGCAGTCTCCCTATTTAGTCCCATATCCCTGAGGTCACACTGTATGACCTCATCCCAGATCATCTTCTGTCTGCCTCATGCAACCCAACCCCCAATGTTTACACTTCTCACCTTCTGCACTCAACTGTCATCCTCCATCCTCTCAACATGCCCACCATCTCAATTTACCCCTCCTCATCACAAAAGTGGGAGAGCTAAATGACAATATGCATACGGAAACAGGCCATACATTCTTTCACTCACAATTCATGCCTTTGGAATCCTGGCTCTTCTCAGAAGCACACATTTCACACATAGCTTCGTAAATGCCTACTGGTATCAGACAAAGTCAGCTTGATGAATGTCAGGTTACAAATAGGATGCCAAATCCCTGAAACTCACTCACATATACCCTTTTATTACCTTACTCTAACGGATACGTTTATGTGAAGCGACAGAACGTGGTGAATGTTTTTGGCGTACCAGATAGAGCCAGGATTCCGGGGGCTTGAATGATGAGTGAATGGAAGTGTGGCCCAGTGGACTGGGCAAATTAGGGCAGTTTGGACATTGCTACTCCTCACCCTGGCCTAGGGTGGGAAAGGACATCAGGATGATGATGATGATTATCTTACTCAAACCACTTTTATATACCAAGGCCTTCTTAGCAACCGTCAATTTCCTTCCATGTGAAACTCTAGTTTCCTCTCCCTTTGCATATTCACCTTTTCGTATCACTGCAAACAGGCACCGACACTTAAACTTGCTCACCAATCCAAACCTCTCTCCATCCATCATAACATCACACTGGTAGTTATGATCTCTCTCAAACGTCTTATGTCAAAATTCACTGATGTTGGCTACTTGAGGCCAAGAACATACAAACCACAAGTGAACATTAAGAACACGGGCAGAAACTGAAATGCCAAAAGATTTATGTAAACTGTTAATGTATAGCAGGTTTAACCCATACACCGCAGGTCGTCACTTTCGTGACGGTCGGGTGCAATGGATCATACCGCGGGGCGTCACTTGAGTGACTCTGTATTATTTTTAGTTCCCCTGGGCTTTCAGGTGGTGACTTGTATCATCTATCAGCACTGCCAATGTCCAACAATAGTCAGAGCTGCTAATGTCATCAGTACTCCCATCCATTGTTGACAATTTAGCCATTTTCCCCCAATCTAGACTCCCCTCCCTACCTCCACTCCATTACCCTCTCCTGTCGTCAGCTCAGCTGCTCTGCGCTAAGTAAATCTTCCCCGGATTTTTCCACTGTTTTCATCCATTGAAATGAGACCTATGCCCTATTGTTATAGAAAATAATATATATACAGTAGGCGCGGAAAGTATTGACGCTTTTTTGCCGACGTCATTCTTTTTCGCGTTAAATGAATGCGAAATGAGCTGACGCTTTTTCAACGGGAGCTGGCAACCCTGCTTAATAGGTTTGGCACCACAGGAGCAGGCTCAGTAATGTTTGGGCAGCCACAGGAGGAGGATTGTCTCTGTGTGTGATGCACCACGAGGGCATGTTTTGACTCAAATAACACAGTTATTTGGTTACCTACCACATTCTCATCATGCCTAAAGTAACCACAAGCAAGGACAAA
>JAGKTI010007782.1:0-20389 GCA_018397915.1 Birgus latro | reverse complement strand
AGACTCAAACTTCTAACCTAACCTACCCTAATTAACCTGTGCAACTCACCTGAATAGGAAATTTGGAACACCTGCGCCCGTGTGGCAAAAGTATTAATGGAGTCTCCAGCTTAAAACCTTCTGAAGGTGGCATGACTACTAGTAATAATAATGATAATAATAATAATAATAATAATAAATACACAAAACTGAGGGGCAGCCGCCACTGTACATCAAATGAGTTGCAAAGAACGAATATCTGGGCCAAGTTAATGTGAAAGAGGTATATTGTTCTTAGAAACAGGAGAATTTTCAGCTAAAGCATTTAAAGTAACCTTAAATATTTCGTTAATTTATACACTATCCTTTCAAAATTTATCTGCTTACCTTAGATGTCCGAAGGAATCCAAACCATTTTCCAAAACTTTCCAAAATAATCTTGATATCTCACTAACTCACACGCACGTAACCAACTGTACCATCCAGCATAATTATCTGGCAAAAGTTTAGTCTCTGGTCCTAGCAACTTCTAAGTTTTGCTCTGCATGGTTAGAAATAATGGAGATAAAAGCACCACAGCCCTACACGGAAGTCAAAAGGTAACTGAGCAAATCGACACACTTCTGGAGGCGGCAAGTAGTGTTCCCGCTAAAGGAGGTGCCAGATGCCGCTAACTCGCTTTCTGAGTGACAGTAACACGTCGTAACACCTCTTCCGTGCCGACTCATTTTACATATTAACCCATTCACTACGATTACGTAACTTCTTTTAATATCCAGACGAATTTACTCAGCTAAGGGGAGACATTTCGAACTGGAGGGGTTAGATATATTCATAGAGGTTTGTCCCAAATTAAATATCTAAATAACAAAAATGGAACAATGCGTAATCAGACTGAAGGGCTTAAACCTGAACACTCTCCTGTGTATTATTTATGTGATCTTAAACAGTACGAATGAAGATAAAAGAAAGTACACGGATCTTGAATTTGAGTATTCTTTCTTGTAGGGACCAGTTTGCGAGCCTCTGGCCTTTGATTCTTTGAATTCTTTCTTGCATTAAAACACACACACACACACACACACACGCATTGCAGCTCCAGAACATTTGATAATTAGTGGGGTGAAGGAAACACGGGCCATATACAGGAAAATATCTATTTACAGAGTCCTCAATATTCAGTGAAGTATAACCATAAACTCTATGTTACAATTTGTACACGACTTTGGCCAGTCACTAGAAATTAATAAGGAATATAATCATAACATATTAACACTCACAGGCTCCTATGAATCACTCGCAACTGAATAAAATCATCTGGCATCACCTTGAGAAAGAATACGAGAGCTGTCCACACCATGAATGAATTAATGGTGACTATCAACTCTCCTGAAAGTGAGTCAAAGCAGCCTGAATGTTAACACGACAAATATTGAAAGCAAGAGTTAATTCAAAGAAGGAAGTCAAAGGAGAAATACAGTAGGTCACAATATAAAATGAAAAATGTAATGAAATAGTGTCAGAAAAGAAAGTATGTTACACGGTCATAAAATTCATTCTTCGTAACAGCACAAAAATATGCACTACAAGCTATGCACTCAAAATGGACAGAAAAAAAAAGAGAGTCCTTCAATCCAGTGATATTTTGTTACATTCTTGCTGCCATTGGATGATTTTATTAATCCTAGGGTACACTTCAAACAGGAAGGGTTAGACATGGCCTTGTAGCAGTAGTAGTAGTGGTAGAAACAGTAGCAGTAGTAGTAGTAGTTGTTGTAGCAGTAGTAACAGAAGAGTAGTGGTAGTAGTAGTAACAGCAATAGTAGTATGATAGTTGTTTGTAGTCCCAAGATCATCTGAAACGTGAACCCAGTTAACTGCAGGCAAAAGTTGTCCTCCTCCTGCAGTTCACCGGGGATAGGGAGGGAATTGAGGGACATTTGTATAACCAGGCAGCTCCACCACCCAGTTATAGCAGTGCCACCAAGTGAAGGCGGCCCTCTCCACCACCAGATATATATAACCTTAACTGACCCCTTCACTATTTGGGGATATTTCAGACTGCAGAAAGAATATGAATGAAATTGGCGTAGGATTGAAGGGGTTAAAGGAAGAGGAAGGCGACAATAAGAGAATGCAAGGAAAAAAAATGGCGGGGGTGAGGGGAAAGGCACAGGAAAAAAGAAAATGAAGATGAGGGGAGAGAGAGTGAGGCGTAGGGTGCCGAGGCAAGGCTACAGTAGTCCAGTACATTTAAGGGTAGATGACCAGCCTACTCCCCTCTGTGGCATTACATGACTGAAAAACCTGGGTGCTCCAACCACTTAGCCACCAGGCGCCTCATAAACAGAAAAACAAGGTACAAAATACAAATACTCCAGCATATGGCGTGCGTGAGGCAGGGAAGCACACAGACAGACAGACAAGCAAGCAGACACTCTACATTCACCTTCAATAAGTTCAATAATTTCTGACAGTGAGTGGAAGAGCATAACCCTTTCACATCCTAAGTTATTTTACTCCGGCTATCACCAGAGGATTTAGTTCAGCTGTGTGGAATTCTAGCAGCCACAGGGTTGACAACTACCATGAATAACCTTTGGCAAAATTATCAGATTCAATCCCACTTTGCCCCCTTTGCACCACAGGGATCTGAGGATAAGCTACTGTATTTGTTTTGTTCCATTTATAAAGGCTCCAACATGCTTACATCAACCTTGGTCAGCTAATGGTGGATCTCCACGCCGCTCAGTTTCTAGCAGCTTCTCTATTTAGTCCCTTATCCCTGAGGCCACACTCTGTCATTTACAGTCTGCCTTTTGTAACTCTACCCTCAATGTTCACACATTTCACCGTCCACATCCAGTTGTCATCCCACTCCACATTTAAAAGTAGGAGAGTGGCCGTTCTTGTATCTGTATCCTCAGTGTTCACACCTTTCACCCCAGTTGTCATCCCTCTCCAAATTTAAAAGTACGAGTGACCTATCCCCCTGCTAGTGTTTTACAGGATAGGAAGGCATCTGGTCACTTCCGGGTCTCAAACCATAGCACACAGACCACGGAACATTCCAATCTGAGCACTCTACCACCATGCCACAACTGGGCTGCAAGAAATTCCCTCAGCTGAAGAAAATGGTCTGGATTTAGCCTAACAAAACACCCATGTATGTCCATGGCAGTGAAAGGGTTAATGTACAATGATACTGGTAAAGGGAAAAATACATATATATAATAAAATAAGAGGAGAGCAAATATTCCATCAATAATGACTCACGCAGTCTTTTGTGAAGATTAAACATTGATAAAAAAATACGTATTAAAAAAAAAAGCATAAAAAAAGATAAAACACAACAATAATATTGTAATTTGGTAAACGTCTGGGAAATGTGATCCATAATATCAAAACTCTTTCCATATAGATAAAGTAAATAGTATAGAAAATCATGCCTACAGTTAGCGATGGAACTCTGTAATAGGCAAACTGTCTATTACTTAACTGTGGACATAGAAACTTGACAAAAAAAAAAAAATGACAAATTACAATCTTTAACAAACAAGAAGTTAATGGGAAGTAACCAATTATTATTATTATTTATCCCTGGTACTGAGGAAATGGCAAAATATATCTGGTTTACTGGAGAAGTGCAAGAATACATGACAAACTGAAGCAAACATATTTAGAGTGATATCCCCTCATTTCAGTCACCCAATATTCCAGGGATTCATTTCTCTAATACATGTCCATTCCATCCCCTGCTGAAAGTGATTAATTTTTCCAGGAAGGGCAAGGAAATGCAACTACAGACTCTTCTCTAGTCTCTCATTCCTCTGACACAGATCTTTGTTACAGGAGAAACGTTGTAGATTACTGTATATCTGTTTTCTGCAGGAAGAACAAAAAGACAGTGCAAAATCTTCCACTCTCAGTGGTTCTTTCACCAAAAATAAATTCAAAACACGACACAGAAATGATCATGAGTATATCTGAGAATCCCACCCCAGCTTTCCCTTCCTCCAAAAATTCCACTGACAAACCTGGCATTTCTTACTTTCAGTTATAACCATTAATTTTGGACATGTGGGACGACAATTGGCGCACAAATTTCTTTCTTCATTTTTTAAACTTTTCTAACTTAATGTTTTCAATTAGGAAATGTTGCATACACTTTAAGGTTTGTCTATAATATTTATAAAAACCACCACCAATGTACACCCTCCCAAAAAAGAATCAGTCCCTTAAGGTACAATGGTTGTGAAAATGAGCGACTTCTGCACACACATATGAATCTGTAAATCTGGTGCCTCAAAAAATAAACTACCCAAAGTGATTTTTTGTGTGCGTGATTTTGAGTTTTAATAATTCCGTCATCATCATCATCCTCACCTCCATTCAAATAATTAACAAAGATAATATTTTCACTTACAATAACACGATGCACCATATATCACAATGCTTCACTGATGTTTCAAAATTACACGAGCCATAAGAGGGCCAATACTTTTTTGGGAGGGAGTACAACCAATAATCCATATATTTAACTTGCATACCACTATCCATGCTTGTCCTACTTGATGGTGTGGGTAATTAAGACTATTCTAAGATTCACTGATCTGGAAAAGACAATGCCAGTGATAATGTAGTCTGCAAAATTCAGTTCCATCTCATACTCTGGCTGTTCCACATTTCAACAGGCTAACTGGGGGTGAAATATGAGGATATTACAGAATGCTGTGTGTGTACATTCAGAAGCCACAGTTTCTATCCATCCTTTACCCATGTCTGGAGGGAGATTGGAGTCAAAATTTCACACCCAATGAAGACAACCTACCATGAAAATGATGTTATGTTTCCTCTTAAAGAATCCCTGTACTGGGGTTTAACAGGGTACAAGTGAGTTTTTTCTATGGACTGGAAACTAAACCATTGCTCAAACCAGCTAATTAATTCTCAAAGACACTGAAGGCTGTTTCAAAAAAAAAAAAGGGGGGGGAGTGTAATAAAATTTCTAACAATGAGTGAGTCTCAGCTTGGACTGTGGCTCTACCTTATTGTTTATAATCATATTGTATTGTACTGTGTTACACAAATGGACACATGTTGTTGGTAAGTTTTTCTAGAGTACACAAATAACAGTATCAATGCCACCTGTTCCTCATGTAATATAGTAAATCTCCAAACTTCCACCAACACACTGAAAAATGGTATTCATTCAGTGTGGAAACCTTGCTTACCTCATTCCAATCAAGGATGAGGCTAGAGGATAGGCAAAAACTATGACTTGTGAGCGTACATTACTACTGAGCTGGGGAATGAGATGGTGTGTGTGAAAGATTCTGAAATAAAACACTTTCCCTAGACTGTGAAATAAGTAGGCATCATACACACACTTATCCACTTCACTCTGACAACACACAGTACAGTACATTAAATACTTCTACCACTACATGATTTGACTCAGCCCTGGAAAGACTTTTCAGACTGGAGGGGTTAGCCTTCAACAACCCCTTCCCTATTAGAAGTCTGTCCAAAGATAGGTAACAGAAGAATGTGGTAGCAAAGAAATTAAACCTCACTGGATTGGAGGGGTTTAACCAGTCACACCAGACCTAATGACAGACACCCAATCCCATAGTACACCCTCTGAGGTGTAGGGGACTGAGGATAGGCCTCCATTAGTCCAGTATATTTAAGGGTAGATGACCGGCCTACTTCCCTTGGTGGCATTACATGATAAAAAATAAAGCTCCAATCACCTCTTGGGGATCAAAACTAATAAAGGCTGTCACTCCAACTGGGGTATTCCAACCACTATGCCACTAGGCAACACTGTGGTGAGTTCTTGGGTAAATAATGACATGAAGAAAGCACACACCATCTTCAATCACTTTGTACAGTGTGATGTGTTGGCAGAATTGCATATCATTTTATCACTTGGGGCGATGGAGTCTAACATGTATTATCACTATCATTTTGTAAACATGTATTACCAGTATTAGTCTGTATTTCTGTACATATTTTATTGGGGTGGGTGTTTACGTGACTGGATGTAAGTTGGAAGCCTACATGACCAAATTCACTGATACCTGTACTAAGTGGAAACTGCAGAGCTATTTTTTTATTTCTGCAGATGCACTCTCTCTCATGCCTATTTGTATCTGTGGCAAAGTAGGGCTGATACTTCAAGGGGAAACATGTATTTTTCTACTCATGAATAAAGCAGTCAACATCAAGAATGCCGCTTGTTATCTCCTTCAATACCAAAAGGGAATAATAAAAAGTAATACAAAATAATACTGATAATACATGTTATATGAAAAATACCAGGCAATTAACCCCTTCAGTACAATGATGTTCTTTTAACATTGTTAATGCTCTTTCCAGACGATTTTATTCAACTTTAGAGAGACTTTTCAAACTGGGATGGTTAGATACCGCCTTCATGTTCTTGTTTTTTATTGGAGGGAACAATCTTGCTGGCTTCTGGCCTTTGGTTCCTTCTTCTTTGCAATAAAAAATAAGAAAAAAAATATATGACCTTCATTCATTAACCACTTTATTATGAGATGTCTGTGTTGAACAAAATCATCTGAAGGTAGGCAGAGTACATTAATAAAACACATCATCAGACTGAAGGGGTTAAAAAGAGGCTATATTCACTGTACACAGGTAAACGCTGGAGGCTAAAAAAAGAAACAAACACTGCTTTCTGACATGCAGGCCTTTCAAGGAAGGAGTATGTCAAAGCTGGAAAAACTCATGAAAGAATAACTCAGCAACACAAAAGGCAAGTCAACCTACATACACTGTAATTTACAACTATGGCCATTTACTTCCATGCCTAAAAATTCCATGGTTCCTTTTCTCTATTGTTATTTCCATGCCTACATATTCTGTGGTTCCCTTTCTCTGACATTATTTCCATGCCTATAAATTCTGTGGATTTCCATGCCTACAAATTCCATGGTTCCCTTGCTCTGTTATTTCCATGTCTACATATTCTGTGGTTCCCTCTCTCTAATGTTATTTCCGTGTCTAATCATTCTGTGGCCCTTTCTCTGCTATTTCCATGCCTAAAACTTCTGTGGTTCCCTGTCTCTGATGTTTTGCTATCCATCCATCATCAAAGCCTTTACCCTCCTTCACTGCCCCATCAGACACGTATGGTTAGGCTCCTCAGTCCACTTGTTTAAGGTAGGTGACATTTGTGTGCCCGTGTGGAATTATATGAGCAATAAAACCCCATCATTCCCTGGACTTACCCCTGCCTAGATCACCTGAACCCACTAGATCACCAGGCATCCATTTCATGGTTCCACATTTATCTTTCAATGAAGGGACTGTACAGGAAGGCTGTCAGAGATTGAGCAGCATGGAGAGCCACCATTAGGTGACCAAGGCCGATGCATGCAAGCATGTTGGAGCCTTTATAAATGATACAACACGATACAAACAAAGCAAATAAGTTTCTGGACCCATACTGTATCTCTGCTCTTTTTAGCTTTCCTTTTTTTTCTCTCTCTCTCTCAACAATAACTGTATTAGGTCACTTTTCTGACACCAACCACCATAACTTTCTTCATCATCATCAGGACCTCCTTTTCCACCTTAGGGCAGGGTGAGGAGTAGCAACATCTAAACAGCCCAAGTTTGCCCAGTCCAAAGGGCCTTGCTTCCATTCAATCATCATTCATGCCCCTGGAATCCTGGTTCTATCTGATACAAAAAAAAATCATAAATACAGTACTGTACAATTTAGTTCTACCATGTTCTAATGACATGCAAAATTTGGAAATGCTTTGCCATAACCTAAAAACTTCACTTGCCCATAAGAAACAGTTAAGTTTCCAATGTGAGAAGACAAAATGTTTAAGAGGTAAAAAAGGATTACACAACACTTATAATAAGCACTGATAGCTATGACTGTCTTACTGATATGAATTGCACATTTTTTTTAGTAGTCATTTCCACTTGAAAGTATATTAGCAGGCAGAATGTCAACAAAAGGTGACTATGAAGGTCAAATATCAATATATGAAACTGAATATTTGACAGCTTTTTTTCACTCTGTCAACAGAATCATTACGACATGCAGATTTGACACAATATCCTCTTCAAACCTGATAATGGTTATTACATCTAGCACAAAAACATAAAGTATAAAAATAAATATGAAAAGGCATTATATCAAAACAAATAAAAATGGTCAAATATGAGAACTTTTAATAAACACTAAACAAATTATCAGAGAATATAGGCCTACTACTTTGCCCAAACACTTTACTGTTATAAAAGCCCTGAAAACTTGAAGCTGGAGACAGAGAATCTGGTCAGAGATGGTAGTGCCTTCTGCATGTCAGTTAAAATCCAAAGGAATGTGTGCATAATGACAGTGTAGTGAATTCTGTCTCATTCTCTGTTATCAATAAGAACATGTGGACATACTGCACTGTTTTGTGGATAATGCTGACCTAACTTTATCATATCTAGCATCAGGGCATCAGTCATGGCTTTGATGGTGGAGTTTTATGTGATACACCCTCATTTTTATGGGACTGACCCAATGCCCCTGTTTAGAGTAGTTTTGGTGCTGGCGAGGGACACAGTGAAGTGGTGGCACTGGTATAACTCAGCAGTTCCACTGTCCGGTTATAAAAACATCCGTCAACTCCCTTGTATCCCCCGAAAAGGGGCCAGTGGACCATACAAGAAGGGCAGTTCCAGCCTGCAGCCAGCCAACCAGGTTCACATTCAGATAGGCCTGGGGACACAAAAATAAGGGCAGCAACAAAGGACTTATGTGGAGCATGTAGCAAAGTGATAAATGTTCCAACAAAAGCTCTCTAAATAGAGGCAATGGCTTTATAGGACCAAAGATCAGAATCATGCATTGTCAGTTATCCTTGTTGGAAATAGTCTTCAAATTTTGTGCAGAGTTTCACAATGAATGAATGGATGTATTACCCTATTTCATCAGTATCTTAATAGTTTCTACTCTTGTTTTCTGTTTTCTATTTTTGACTCTATCCACCCCTTTGAGATAATGAGAAACTGAATAAAGATCATGAACTATATTTCTATTCCTGCTCCCAAACAGACCAGTATCTCAAAATAGGAATTAATACACATAATTAAAATATGTTACTGGTATTACAGGTATTAGTTGTTCCTCTTTCAAGCTTTCTCCTTCCTTGGTGGGAAAGATGATCAAGATGATGATGACAATGAAAATAACAGTGTAAAACCATTTGGTACAACTATAACCACTTCTCTCTTTAAAAGCATAACTATCCTCACCACAGTCCAACATCAGCAACATCAACTTTGCCAAGACAGATTTTTTGTTTGCAATGTAATTTTCCATGTACCGTCACCTTCAGAAGTAAGGATACACATGTGGTCATGTTGTCTACTGTTGTGCTCACTGTTACTGGAATACACACCTTTTTCTCTTTCTGCCTGATGCATTTAAGATAAGTGGACCAGGCAGCAAGTGAAATTCAGTACTTCGACATCCAACCAGCAGCAGACAATACAGTTATCAACGCTGCTATATGTGCATCCTTATTTATGAAGTCAACTGTACTGGTATACTTGTGAGCCATATTATCTGCCCATCCTTTGACCCTACCCTTGACTGAGTGGAAGTTGTCGACAGAATATCACACCGAATGATGACCTGTTGCTGACTTCTGTACACTCCACTAGTAACATGTCATCACAAGTGGAAATGTTGGATGGAAGAGACACAGGTTAGAAGACTTTGAATTCTTTACCTTCTCTAATGTTTCAGGTTAGAAAAAACAAAGAATTCACACTCTAACCTGCCTCTCTCTACCATCCAACATTTTCACTTGTCGTAATGGATCAATACATGACATCATAAACTGCTCTTTGTGTAGACTAGCAAAGGTTTGAACTAGCCTTTGCTTGGTGTGAGGACCCTGGCTATGTCTTACCCTCCAAACCAAAAAAATGAGCTGATTGGCAGAAATTATGGCTCACGAGTGGACCATCACATTATTTTGAATCTTGTCACCTTTCCCAGTACATTTTCTTTATCCTTTCTTTCCAGTTACAGTAATTTTCTTCAGTACAATATTTCTTCTGTACTCTATTAGATACGTTTATGTGAAGCAGCAGAACGTGGCGAATGTTTTTGGCAGATCTGATAGAGCCAGGATTCAGGGGGCTTAAATGATGAGTGAATGGAAGCATGGCCCACTGGATTTTGCAAATTTGGGCTGTCTGGACACTGCTACTCCTCATCCTGCCCTATGGTGGGAAAGGAGGTTTGGATGATGATGATGACAATACTATGGATCCATTTCATCCACAGTACATCTCTTGACTTCTTCCTAAATTTTCATCCACCATTCTTCTTCCTTCAACAGCTTAGTTAAATCATCAACCACAGTTCAGTATATTTAAGGGCAGATGATCAGCCTACTCCCCTTCATGGCATTACATGATATACAAACCACTAGTCATCTCTTGGGGATCAAACCACTGGGAGGTCACACCACTAGGGTATTGTAATCACTGTCCCTTAGTCCTTCTCGTATCTGGCTAAGACTATCTGAACTACCCAACAAATCCTGAAAACAATGACCTGGTCCCTGAGAGAACAGAGATAAACCAAACCCACACAGACAGCCTCTCACCTCAACAACGCAAGAGTGAAGGTAATACATAAATTATCACTAATATATATATATATACTGTATATATATATATATTTATACGGTATATACTGTATATAAATCTATACCGATACACATACAAGTTAAGTCTATGTGCATATTGTTCTTTGCTCCATTACCCCATTAACAGAGTATTGTAGGTTCAAGGGTCTTATTCCAAAACTTCACTTCTTATCTAAACACAAGAATTTCCTCCAACGTTACTCGTGTTCACTGCTGAGTACAATACCAATTTATCACAACCATTATAACATCACGGCTCACTGACAAACACAGTACAACACAGTCAGTCCTTATTAAGTGTGTGGTAAAAATATAACAAATTTTCTATAGTAAATCTATCACTTTCCTCCTCCCCCCCCATACATCCAATGACAGAAGTTGTGAAAACTTCTACATCTGCTTTATAGCCTAGTCAGCGACACAGGTATAGATTATTAGCAAGACTAAGATAAATTTTCTGGATTTACTGTGAACTTAACCCCTTGCGGATAGGTGATGTTCTTTTTGCATATTCTCACCACCACCAGGAAAGGCCCGAAATTTAGAGGTTTATTGATGCTATGTCTAACCCCTTCAGTTTTTAAATGTCCCTCTTAAGCTCAAAACAATCATCAGATACCGAGAACAGAATGAAAAATACGTGTTAATACAAAATTTCACAGTAGCCGAAGTCCCAGGTTCATAAGGAAATGTGAACCCAGTGGAGTGCAGACTAAAGCTGCCCTTCTCCTGCAGTCCACCATCCTTCTTTTTGGTGAATAAGGGGGGAGTTGAGGGATGCTTGTATAACTGAGCAATGAAGCCATCTGGTTATGTAAGGGCCACAATATTAAGGCATCCCTCACCAGCACCAAATAATGTCATCAAAGGTAACAAATAATAAGGACTTTCTGTACTGCATCAACCAACCTCACCTACTTCTGGACATATTCCCATCTTACCACAAATTCCTCTCTAAAATTCTGGCCTTCCATACAACTGACCATTAATTTTTTGCAATTAACAAAATGTGCTAATATCTCTCTCTTTGGGATCAACACTGCGGAAATATGAGGGTTGGCGCAACTTCCTGGCTGCTGATTTTCACTGGAAGACTGAATTTGTTCCTTTATTTATTAATCCTATATGACAAGCACAAATTCAACAGAAAAAAATTAATCTTGACCAAAATGCCAAGCAGAAAAAAACAACCTGACAACATCGAGAGAAAACATTAATATTATTGCCACATTTTTGCTCCTACTTTCTGTAGTTTCACCTTGCCAAATACTTTTTAAATTTCTTTTTTATGTGTATCTACTGAATCCACTTTTTCTTGCTTATGTAAGATGTTGATATTACTGAAACATCTGATGCACTGGCAACATGCCCAAGTTTCTGAGCTGTGTAAGGCTTCACAGTAATACAGCTAATGCCTTTGTAACTTATAAAAAACTTGGTAGCTATCCATTCTGTGCATCAGCTAATATCACATGATTCCAAGTGCCTGCAATTCTTAACCCTTTTCAGGGGTATGTGAATCTCTTTATCTTCTCTCTTTTTTCCTGTATATCTGCTTTTCGCAGTTTTCTTGTACAGCTGGTTCTCACTTTTCCTGTGTATCTGATTCTGTTTCAGTTATCTCTCAGTTATATCTGAATCTCCTCTTACTTCTTTACATCCGATTCTCTTTACTCTATATTTCTGTATGACTGACATTCATTCTCTCACATTTTCTACATGAGTACTTTCACTTGCACTATTCTCTTCTTCCTCCCACATCCCAGTCATCATCATTAGGAGGGCTTTTCATTATTACAAAAATTCTATGTACCATAAAGAGACCTTCCATTCATTATATTTTCAAAATTCCAATGTACTGGAGCATAGTCATTATTTTATACTTTTCCCAGCAAGGTTATCCTGTCAAATATCAAATCATTATGCCATATACTGCAATTAATTTTCTAGCATTCAACCATTTATTCTTGACTTCACAACAAATGGATGTACAGTACTGTGAGGTTCCTAGGCATCATTTTCACTGTACTGTAAACACAGAATTGCAACATAATAATATAACATCACATTGTTTCCATGAGGCACAATTTTTCACACTTGCACTCTCCAAACATCCTATGGGTTATATATATTACTTATATCTACAGCTGTGGGTCTTTTCTTGAACAATGCAGTAATTCTGTTGAGTACTTGCACATCCAAGAACCTCAATAAAACACTTATGCAGGACTGACTCTATGAATAATCAGTCTTCAAGATGTTTATAGTCAGTGATGATAAAGCTGCTGCAACTCCGTCTTTGCATATTCGGCAGGAAGGAGTGTCATAGGAATCACTTCACCAATGAATCATTGCATGTGACGCATGCCTTTTCCCACGTTCAACAATCCCATCGAATCACTTAATTGAGGATTGTGAGTTTTGGTTTTCATCGGTGCCATCCTTAAAGAAACCCTGCCGCTTCTTGCACTCCCTAATGGTGACTGTGATGAAGTTGGCGGTGACGTCGGTGATGAAGATCTCGTCGGCCAGTGGGTTGCGACGATACCAGTAGCTTGGTTCTGGGGCAACAAACACCTGTGGAGGGAACAAACGGTTAGATTTAAGGTAGTCTGTCATACTAAGAAGACACTGATACAAATAAAGGGTTAAGGGTTGTATTTTAAGTGACTTTGGTGATTTGTAACACCTAAACACATCACCAGTTTATATGTTTTTGATGCACACTTTATTGGTGTTAAAGTAGTTGTTGTGTACCCTTGATCTGCGTGGTTGAGCAGACCCATCAACCACATGCAAGCAACTGCCCCTGCAGGGCTTTCCTGTGCAATGAATTGATGTTACCCTGCTGCAGAGAGCAGCTCGCCACAGCAATGTGTGGGGAAGAGTGTGGAGGCTTGGCTCCTGGGTGGATGTCCCATTTGCATCTCTCCACTGAGTTAACAGAGGCACCATAATAGGCTCCACATCATCCCATTATTTGATTACATGGCTACCATCCAGTGTTGCAAGTGGTTTCCTGGGTCAGGACACCAAAAGTCTCGTTACACAGTGTTGTCACCTAAAATGAGAGAAAGAGTAATGAAACGAACGCCACCAGGCATTCCGAACTTTCATCAGCTATAATGAACAATGGACACTAAGCAGGGCGAAGTGGGTAGCAATAAATGTGTTTCTTACCGTTTTTACTCCAAACTGGCCTGAAACTGCCCACTCCCCATCATGACTGCTGAGTTGTAATAACAGTAATAACAGACTGGAGTAATACTGCACTAGTCATGATGAACTAATATCACAAGGATGTAAAATAAGCTGCAGAAGGGCAATATTATGGGCCAGGTTAGTGTAAAATGAGTATAGTTTACACTTTTAGTAATGGAATATGCTACTGTACTCATTCACTTTCAAAGTGGCATGAAATCCCACTTGGGGGTAGGGGGGGACCCTCACATATAATGACAAGAGTCTACTGTATTGAGTTTCATAGTCCCTGCAAAATAATACAAGAATCTCAGCTCCTCCTAGTTATGGATTACATCCTGTAAAATGCTTCTTTCAAAATCTTCCACACTTTGTGAGTTCTTTTTTCAATCTCATCCTATTCTTACATCTTTCATTTTAAGTGTCTTCATTCTGCAGTATCTGAGAGTGCCACTCTTTTTATTACCTTTCCATCTCCCTTGCAGCATATTCATATACCGTATAACACTGCCAAGGTCATTATCACCACTATCTGTTGAAATAATCCCTTTCATTGCCCATATTTTCCACACCCTGTTTCCCTTGCACCACATTCTCATATCAACATCATGGCTACTATCACCGCT
Organism: Birgus latro; assembly: GCA_018397915.1. NCBI lineage: Eukaryota > Metazoa > Arthropoda > Malacostraca > Decapoda > Coenobitidae > Birgus > Birgus latro. The sequence continues at coordinate 5,877 of JAGKTI010007782.1, read as the reverse complement.
ATCAGTCATCTTCTCACTCTTTAATGCCCCCTATCCCATACCTGTCCTTATTCTTCATCACCTCACAGAGACACTCGTCTCAGTACCCTTTACCCACCCTTGCACCACATTACCATAACATCACTGGGACTAGTCTCCCTTGCACCACATTCCCATATTGTCACCATAGCTACTTTGTCTCCCTTGCGCCACATTACCATACCATCACCGGGGCTAGTCTCCCTTGCACCACATTCCCATATCGTTACCATGGCTACTATCGTCCCTATCAGCCTGGCAACCCTCATCACTGCTAACACATCCCTCACACCAAGGTCTCTAAATACATGCCACTCAGTTTCTCATTACTGTATGTGCTATGCTGTCTTTCCCATTATTCTTTTAAGTGCTGCACCAAGGAAGACAGGAGGAGCGGGAGACCAAGGATGAGATGGTGGGATGGAGTCAAAAGAAATATATGAGAGAATGTGTACAAGCTGGAGGGGGGACAGGGTGATGTGGAGGTAATTTGTCTGTGGCCACCCCTTACGGGATTGAGGTGTCTGGTTATTGATAAACAGACTGATAGGTAAATCCACAGATCAAGCCACTATATTACAGGAAGAAATTTTAAAAGCATGTGGTACAGATGGCTCTTGTTAACTGTCTGAGATGTTTCAAAATACAATATTACAATTTGGAATGCATCTTTGTCAACTGCCAACTGATATTACCGTATTCAGCCGAGTGAAGTGCTCCGTCCATAAAAGAAAAGGTCAGTGAGAAACAGCAACCATGTACACAGCCTAAATTATCTCATTCTGAGGCACACATCATAATTATGTAAATTAAATAACGATTGTGGTGTCTGGCAATAGATAGATAGATAGAACACCTACACTCCAATGACATTCTGAGAATAAAAGTATATGGCATTAACTGGAATAAAATACTTGAGTTCTCCTAACACTGAGAGGGTTAAAGGGTACAAGTTAACACTCTCAGACTCCTGCACTAAATATCACCATAAAGTCCCAAAGCATTAGCTGGAATGAAACACTACTGTCCACTGTCCTGGCCATGAGAGGGTTATATAATACAGGTACTGTACTGTATTTCAATGAGATATCAACATGCCTCTCCCTCCTCTCTATTTCTTTCACTCAGGCTTCCCCTCCTAAATGGGATTAAGGACTGATATAGAACGAAATGCTTCAACATGGGTACCGACTCACCTCTTCTTCCTCTTCCTCCTCCTCCTCCTCTTCTACCTGTGGCTTTTGATCCTCTTCCTTCTCCTCCTTCTTGGCCCCCTCACACACAGTCGCTACATGGTCTTCCTTCACCGTCGTAGCTTCCTTCGGGCTGCTGGCTTGCTTGGGGTCTAGCGAAGTGCCGTTCATCTGCGTCGGGGAGTGGATCGGACTTGGGGCAATAGCTTCTGCCTTCTTCCCCGAGTCTGGGGTGCTGATCGGGGCCGCTGGGGGACTCTTTGGGGTTTTGGGGGACACGATTGGGGTGCCTGGTGGGGACTTTGGTGACTTGGGTGATTTGTGGTGGTGGTGATGGTGGTGGTGATGATGGTGGTGGTGATTGTGTGATGACTCTTGGGATCCAGCTGTTGGGGACTTAGGGGATGAGAGCCTGGGTAGCTTAGCAGGAGGACTCTCACTGCTGTCCTTTATGATGGAGACACCAACCTTCCCATCCTTTAGTGGCTCTGCTTTGCGTTTCCCAGTGTGGTGGTGGTGGTGGGATGATGGTGACGTGGTGGGGGTGGTGGGTGTGGTAGGTGTGGTAGGGGCTGTGGTAGTAGCTGTGGTGGGGGTTGCTGTGGTGGTCGGTGAGGCATTGGCAGCAGCTGCAGTTGGTGACACCGATGAGCCAGCTGTGGTAGACTGTGGAGAAGACGCTGCATTTGTGGTGACTGTGGTGGAGGACGTGGGTGTGGTTGGTGTGTTGGTGGTGGCACTTATAGAAGGCTCGGCGTCTGTGGAATCATCATAATCGTCATCCTCCGTGGGGGTGTCTAGTTCCGGCCGGGACGATGAAGAACTGCTACTGCTGCTGGGCTCAATCTCAGAGGATGTGGTGGTTGTGGTGGTGGTGGTGGTTGTGGCGGTGGTGGTGTTGGCGCTGCTGCCCCCTCCTCCACCACTATTGGCACGGCTCTCCTGGAAAAAACAAAGGATTGGTAAGTATTGTATTGTTTATAAATGCTCCAAAGTGCTTGCATGCATCAACTTTCATCACCTTATAGCAGCTCTCCACACTGCTCAATCTCTGGCAGCCTCCTTATTCAATCCCTTATCCAAGGTCACACTTTTTTAACTTCCCCTTCAGTAACTGGCTATTAGAAAAACTGACATAGATTCTAGTAGTAGTAATGACAACCCAAGGATCAACTAACTAGACATGAACCCAGTGTGCTGGAGGCTGAAGCTGCCCATTTCCTGCAGTCCATCATCCTTCTTTTGGGGGACAGGGAAGTAGTTGGGGGCTGTTTGTATAACCAGGCCGTTGATTTGACTCGTTATATTGGTGCCGCTACATAAAGGTGTCCCCCCTCCAGCACCCAAACTAATACAGACTCTTACATAATACAGCCATTGCAACACTTCATCTTCACACGCATCAGCCATCCTCCTCCACATTCGTACTTAGCCAGCATAGGGGTGGGTTAATTCTGGTTATCACTCTCCCACCAAGCACAAGATCCAGGCATGCAGTGTACCTCATATGGACCAATCTATCTATCTTCTATCTATCTATCTACTTATCTTGTCCATCTACCTATCTATCTATCCATCTTAAGCCACACCTTAATCCTGGAAAGGGTAACAACTAAATGAACTGCCTCCAAACTAGGATATGGACCAGTGTGTGTGTGTGTGTGTGTGTGTGTGTGTGTGTGTGTGTGTGTGTGTGTGTGTTAACTGTACCACGGCCAGCATCAGTAAGTGGATTTCTCAACCCCTTCAATCTGGTGATGCATTTTTGCTTTTGCTGCTGGTTCCATTCGAGAGAGAGGGAGAGAAAGAGAGAGAGAAATTTCAGAAGGAGCTAACAAAGGCTGAATCTACCCCTTCCAGTTCCTTAAGTCTCCCCTAAGCTGAATAAAATCGTCTGGGGTTAGGAAGAAAATGGGTGGAAAAACAAGTTACCGGATGGAAGGGATTAACAGGAAGGTTTGTGTCGTTTGATTTGATTTGTATGTCTGTAAAAATAAATCGGACTTGGGATGATGCTGAGGACAATTCAGAAAAATACGTTGTCAGCCATGGGAAAAATAGCCAATACTGAACACCTGGACACACACACACACACACACACACACACAGGGAGAGGGAGAGAGAGAGAGTTAAATTGAACAATTCATTTACAGAACATTACGATCCCCAATTAGGCAAGAAATATCAAAATACAACTTATACTGTGTAGCACAAGCCTGTAACTTCACGTCTATCCTACCAACCTTCAAATGCCATTAATATAACAGAAAAAAGTGATATATTTATGGCAACAAAGCTCATTATATTTGAAATTCAATATATGGACCCAATCCGTTTCGTACCCCACCGATTAAAGCCACCAGACACCACCTACACCAACAAAGCAGAAATCAATACTCATAAATACGGGGAACGATGGAAGTTAGAATAATTACAAACTTGAAATTGGCGCCAAAAAATAATGACCTAAGTTGTCTAGCAAACGCTTGATCTGTTACGTGTCACTCCTTAGGGTTACTCCTAGTAAAAGTTAAGATTCAAAGACCTTAGAGGAGTTTGATCGACAGCTGTATATTGACTGACGGGAATAGAGATGGAAAAAGGCGGGAAAAGGTAGATTTTGCGCGGGCCGGGTGGCGGGCGTAGGAGGTTTGTTGTGATGGCGACAGCTGCTCTTCAGACCGGTCCCTGCGTTCGAGTCCATCATATTGGTTTCCATTTCTCATCAATACACCATTTTCTTCATTTAAATCTAGAAGGCAATCATATGATGCGTGTGTTCCAGCTAGACTGACACTATGAAGTATATCTAATGGGACAATTTGAAAGGAAAAGTTGTATTTAAATTCCAAATCTCGAGGTTTAAGCCAAGAAGAACAAGATCCGAAAGTAGCACCAGCAGCTGGGAAGCGCGAGGGGCTGTATTGGTGTGTTCATTTCCCTTGATTTCTTTGTTCTTTTTGGCCCTATACCTCACTCCCCGCGCTTCCAAGACCAAGCGAAGTAGTTGAAGAATAAGAAAAGGGAAGGAGAAAGGGAGAGAAGAGAGACAGGAAGGGAGGGCAGGAGGGAGAATAAGTCGCAGCCAATGACGTACACACATACACAGGCTTACCTTGGCGACTACTCCCTCCCTCCCTTGTATCACCCTCCCTCCCTCCCATGTCTGCTTGTCTGCCTGCCTGTCTGTTCCGCTATTCTTTGCTTCAAATATGCTCGTGAAACACCTGCATAGTCTGTCCATTTTAATGCCGAATCTGTGTTTTAAATCATTCCAAAAGCAATTCCGTCTTGATGCGGTTCCCGAAAACCATACGAGAGAGAGAGGGAGAGAGAGAATAAAGGAGGTGTGCAAAGTGAAGGGGGAAATCTCTTGGGTGAAGTGAAGGGTGAGAGAAAGTGAGTCTGAGAGGAGATTAGGGTGAAAGGCGGGGAAGGAGGGTGAGTATGGGTGAGGGAAAAGTGAGGGAAGTGTGGGAGGAAAGGAAGGAAGGAGGAAAGAAGGGAAGGAAGGAGAGAAGGAGGGGAGAAGGGGGAGGAGCGTGAGCAGAGTGAAGACTGAGGAGGTAGAAGAGACTGAAAAGGAGGGAAGGAAGGATGAAGGAAAGGAAAGAAGGACGGAATGAATGGCTGAATGCATGAAGGAAGGAAGGATGACGAGAAAAATGGATGGATGGATGAATGGATGGATAGATGGACGGAGAGAAGGAGCGAAGGAATCAGTAAATGAATAAATGAAAGAATGAATCAAGGACGGAAGGAGGGGAAGGAGGAGGGAGAAGGAGGGAAAGAGGGAGTGAAGGAGGGAAAGAGGGAGGGAGAGTATAGAGGAGTGGATGAAACCTTATGCATGCCTTCACCACGTGCCTTGCTCTCCCCCCCCCCTTTCTCTCTCTCTCTCTCTCTCTCTCTCTCTCTCTCTCACACACACACACACACACACACACACAATCTCTCCCTACCTTTCATCTATATCTCACACTTCGGAAAATTCTCTCTCTCTCTCTCTCTCTCATTCTTCATTCATTCACGCAATTATCAACGTATTCATTCAACACTCATTACACACACACACACACACACACACACACACACACAAACATTCTCAGCATCCCAGGCATTGCATATTTAATCCTCCAACAATTTCACTAAAGACCTCTCGTGCTGAATGGGTTAATGAAGGCTAGGACTCGTATTAACGCCTCCTCCTTGGCGATTTATTTTTTGGTTATGGCTGGCTGATATCACTTTGTACGTTAATTATGCTGCGTATGGCGATAGTGCAAGGATTTATGTGGGTAAAGTGTAATAAGCAAAATAATTCGCCTAGGAAAAGGTGTTGGGGACCTTCCTTTACTGACATTACCGACCTCGAGTTGAAACAGTAACTATTCCCTCTCATTATTCACTACACACATTCTCTCTCATACTCACTACACCTTCCTACTGACTTGCAACATTCTCAGCATGCCATTCACAAGGTACTTCACCCCCCCTGTGCAACACGTGCAATAATTCAACACTGACCCTTGCGGTGCTATATTTCCCCACAATTATTCTCAGCCATGCTTACTACACCTGCCTATTGACTCCTGCAACATTTTCAACATACCAGACAATCACAGCCTGATCTCCTGTGCAACACGTGCAATAAATTCAACACTGA
>JAGKTI010007781.1:0-35683 GCA_018397915.1 Birgus latro | reverse complement strand
TTGCCTGGAGTGAGGAGCAATGGAAAACTGTGCTTTGGAGTGATGAGTCAACATTTACTGTCACTGGTACCCCTTCATCACGAGTGTACCGCAAACCAGGCAGTGACCCCCTGGATCCTAAGTACACTTCCAAGTTTGTTAAATACCCAGCCTCACTCATGGCTTTGGGCTGCTTTACATATTATGGTGTTGGTAGGTTGGTAATTCTACCTGCAAATGAAAAAGTGAACCAGAACATTTATTTGGAGCTCTTATGTGGTGTTTTAAGTGACTCTTTTGATGAAACCAAGGCAAGAGTATTTATGCAAGATTCTGCCCCTGCACATTTTGCAATGTCAGTGAAACAGTGGCTAACAGACTGTGAGGTTCCCTTTATTCAAGATTGGCCCGGAAACAGCCCAGATATCAATCCCATGAGAATTTATGGGTACATATGAAGCGGCAGCTGCGTAGTATGGACACATCATCTTTGCCTAACTTGAGGCTGCAGCTATGAAGCAGTTTTAGTCCGTCTGTTCTGCAAAACTACGCCATCAGTCTCCCCAGATGCCTTAAGAAGATAATAAAGATGAAGGAGAATGCCAGTAAATACTAAATTCAATGGTGAGTGTTAATTTATTTGTTTCTCCCTGCTAACCACAAGAATGTTTTCTTTTTTTAAAGATGGCGTCAACACTTTCCGCGCCTACTGTATTTAACACGTGGACACTCACTTGCAATAATAGTAGGGCGACGGGAAAGTGACGCCTCTATGTATGACTCACAATCTTATATAGCTTCGGTTGTTCTAATCCTGGGGACTGACCACAACTTCGACTGATCACTCTGCAACATTAGAGTCTTTACACCTACTACCATGGGATATGAAAAATCTATTTACACTCGAGCCATATGGATGGATTGACTTACGATGCTTAAAATTTTGTGGCAAGTGTATGGAGTTTAAGATTATACTGAAGTCTAAATGAATGAGTATTTGAACAACTTGTAGCTATGCTTGCAGTTGCTGTACTACGTGACTTTGCGAGGCAAGGCCAAAAATGCAAGTTTCGCAATTACTAATGACAATTATCTGGAATTAGAATTTAGATAAGCGTTAATTTAGTACTACATAGTACAAAAGGGAGATATTATTAACATTGACCTACAAATTTGGGATTCAAGGTATGATGACAAACTTTCGCGATTGTTAAACTTTTGCCAAAGTTTTGTGGTTATGCGGACCGGCTGAGAAAGCGACTTATTCACATGTATAAAATCTATCACATTCATATAGTTGCTCGATTTAGTTCTACTAATAATAGTGTCTCGGTCGCACCATGAATAGTAACAGAGATTAAATCTGAATACGGAGTTTACCAGTCAACCACTGCACTGCGTAGAGAAAAGAATATCTAGGGTTCAAGGTTACATTTAAATTACATATATTCTAATTTATATTACCCTTATACTATCATATAATACACTTATACTAACTTATATTATACTTAAGTTACCCTTCTAATTATGGCATTACATGGGTCCATCTTCTGGGGAAAGAAAATTTTAACATCGGAAGTTAACATTCCATTCATTCATCTGTATTTCTTCGAGACGTGTGTGCGGACGGGACGGACTTACCAAATTTGACTGTGAATCTCTCTATGAACTCCAGAATGAGATAGTGATTCCACTGACTCCACCTCACATAAATGGCACCTGTCTGTCCACAAGTAAAAATGCGTTCCCCAGGGGGTCGCTTCTCTGTCACCAACAAACTCTCGAAATCCAGTGGAAAGATGTGCCCCAGGCAACCTCATGCCTGGTTGATAACATGGTCATCTCACCTGGACTGACCTGTATTCTCGCTGCAAGGATTGTCCCAGGGGCGCTTCCCATGCATACAACCTACTATCGCATTTATGCCACATTTATTCGTTCTTACATTTCCAGCTCTCCACCTAGTAACTGGTGCAGTCGGTAGAGAGGTGGCCTGCTGTCCCGATGGACCTAGGTTCAAATCCCCGCTGGGGCAGGGGACAGTTTAAGGATTTGGATCTCATTAAAGCAGGCTTTACTGATCTACCAGAAGACCCGCTGACATGTCATAAAAATACTCCCGCAAATACCAATACAGTACACCAATCCTGTATGAGATAGCCCTAGCATGTATTCAATATGGACGGTTGGTGTTAGTGCTGCAGTGGTGACATGTAGAGGTGTATGGTATGTAGGAGGACTGCTGGGCCTTGATAGCAGCTGTGAAGCCTATGCCCAGAGTCGGGACACATTAAAAAAAAAAAGACAAAAAAAAGACAAGTGCCTGTCAAGTCCTGAGGTCACTTTTACACCCTAGACTGTGCTGATTGTAAGTTGAGGGAGTTCCTAGGGTTGCCCTCGAATTAAAGCAGCAAGATATTCCCACTGAACTGGGCTGCGGCCATGACACACTAAGATGAACTCTAGATACAAGATTGAACTCTTCGAAATAATCTAGTCAATAGTCAGACAGTCCAACCCGCACACATTTCCCCATCCAACACTTCACTTGATACTGCCTTAACCAGCTACAAAACACTTAACATTCTTCAATCAGTCTCCGGGGAGGACGTCTTTCACGAGGCGGTAATTGCTTATCCACTGGGTCAGGATCAAATGCTTCTTCCAGGGGTTCTAAGAGCCACTCTTCACCTCCATAATAGGGTTTCACTTGTCCGGCGGCTCTTTGTATCCTTTTCCCCACGAACACATTTTCTGCCATGTACACACTTCCGTCCATCATCACTTCAACTGCATGATATGGACCATCCCATTTTACATTAAGTTTTCAACACGTACCAGGTATCACTGTTTCTTTCTTAATCCACACAAGGGTTCCAACTCCAACCACTTGGTTCTTTCACATTTGATTAACCAGGTCTCTATACCGTCTCGACATCTTCCGGTGCGTTTCCCGAATGAGAGCAAGGGTGACCGCCATCTCATCTTCCTCACCATCGACTGAGAGTAAAGGCGCACCGACCAGTCAGGGTGGATGGCGAGAGAAGAAGGCGAAATACGGCTGCTGCCCCGTAGATGTATGGACCGCCTGATTCATGGCGATCTGACAGGGCTGGAGCAATTGGGGCCAGCAAAGAGGGTGGACCTGACATAAGGCAGAGAGGATCGACTTCAGGGTCCTGTACATCCTTTTGGTTACTCCATTACCTTGGAGGTGATAAGGGGTTGTGTAGTACCAGACTATTTGGTGATGCTGGCAGAACCGTTGAAAGTCTTTGCTGATGAACTTGCCTCCGTTGTCCAGGACAGTACTGCGGGGTGTGCCATAGTCTGCCACATACTGCCCAAGTTTGTTTGTGATGTGTGTGGACTGTTTTATTGTAAGGGGGAAGAACCTAATGAATAGACTATGGTGGTCCACTGCTGTAAGCACATAACGATAACCCTGGACTCCAGCAACCATGTCAGTTAGATCTATTCCAATCCTCTCCATTGGCTTATTCACTCGGGTAATTCCTTCCATTGTTGCTGCAGTCTAGTGTCCTGTTTGAACCTTTGACAAGTTACACATTTTTTTACATACTCACATACAACAACTTTGAGATTTTGCCAGTAATAGAGTTCTTCAGCCTTTTTGATAGTTTTTTTTTTGCCCTATATGACCTGTTAGCTCATGGGCGTGTTGTAGAGCCAGAACAACTAAGGTACGAGGAACTATGAGACTTTAATGAAGACCACCATCTGCCTTCTCTCGCACAAAATGTAATATCTTGTCTACCAAGGCAAACTGATCTAGAGTAGTTTTTGGTAATCTTTTAGCAGGGATTCTACCACCTTCCAGATACAGCGCTAGTTCTCTCCACACGGGTTCTTGCCTCTGGTGGTCTCTCGTTTGTTCTCGGTTTAACCCGAGCCATGTGGCTTCAGGTAAACGGACTACCACTCGAACTGGGTGTGACTACTGGTCTGTGACAAAATTGTTCTTAGCCTTTGAGGTAATGAGTGTCATAATTATATTCCTTCATTTCCAGAATCCACTGGTTCATATGAGGTGATTTAGTCTTACGTTTGAATATGCTCGTCAGAGGTTGGTGATCAGTGACTACCATAAAACAGGTTCCCTATAAGTAATGATGGAAATTCTGGCACGCGAGGACTGCCACTAGGGTCTCTTTGTCTGTTGTTGATTACCGAGCCTCAAGGGGCCAATTTTTTATAGAAATACCTGATTGGCTTGTTGGTACCGTCGGTTTGGATTTGACTAAGGACTCCCCCAACATGAGTGTTACTGGCGTCTGTAGTGATGACAAATGGCTGCTCTACCTGAGCTGTAACCAAAACAGGGGCATTCATAAGGGAAGACTCAAGATGTTCGAAAAACCTCTGACATTCATCCGTCCAGTGAAATGTCGTTCGAGATTTAGTTTGGTAAGTGGTGTAGCAATCCGTGCAAACGACGGCACATGTTTTCTGTAAAACCCACACATACCGAGGAATCGCCTCACTTCCTTCACAGTGGTGGGTGGCTTCATCTTCGTGACCACCTCAACATTCTTCGGATCAGGTTTACTTCCCTCGGCCAAAATTTGGTGACCCAGGAAGGTCACTTCTTTACACCCAAATTTGCACTTACTGAAGTTTAATTTCACTCTGCTGACAGCGAGCAACTCAAAAAGTTGTTTCAATTGCTCCAGTAGGTTAGGGAAACTAGGTGCCCACAGGATTAAATCGTCTAAATAATTCTTGACCAAACCCTTCTGTAGAAGAGGCGCTAATAATGAGACCATTTGTCGGGAGAAAATTGTGGGGGAAGAGTTGAGACCGAATGGAAGGCGTCTAAATCGATATAGTGCGACCCTGTCACTGAAGGTAGTGAGGTCATGACTCTCCTCGTCCAACAGAATTTGGAAATACGCCCCTCGCATGTCCAGCATGACATAGTATTGATGTCCGGCCGCTTGTTCTACTAGCTCATCTAGCCGCGGGAGTGGGTAGATGTCCGTCGCAAGGTGTTGATTCACATGGTGATAATCGAGGCCATCCAGTTTGTTTACGAGGACAATAGGCGACAACCAGGCTGCGGTAGATCTTTCGATAATTTCTCTGTCCTCCATGACCTTTAACATCTCTGTGATAATCTGCTTCGCTTGTATAGGGTAGCGATACATGGGCCCACGACCGGGTTGGGGGTCTGCGACTTTAATATGAGCGGGTGGACCACTGATGAGTCCTAGCTTACCTTTATTGAGAATAAAGAGAGGGCCATACTCAAGGATCAACTGGGTTAAATCTTCCCTCTGGCCATTAGTGAGGTGTTGCCAATTTTGTTCTCCGATCAGGGCTTTTAATCTCTGAACGCGTGTTCCATTTTGTTTGACTTGATCATTCTCAGGGAGTAGATCGTTGTGAATCCTAGTAACGTTAATTTTGTCAGGGGTTGGATTAGCAACTCTCTCGTATGATCCGATAATTGTACCCTCATGAAATACTTTTACCTTTTTGGTTGCATTAGTGAGTGGGAAGTAGATGGTATTAGCTCGATCGGTAGAGAGTTGGCTTGCAGTCCCGTGGGACCCAGGTTCGAATCCTCGCTGAGGCAGGGAACAGTTTAAGGATTTGAATTTCTTTAAATCAGGCTTTACTGATCTACCAGAAGACCCACCGACATGTCGTAAAAATAACCCCGCTAATACCAATACACTAGTCCTGTATGAGACAGCCCTAGCATGTATTCAATATGGACGGTGGATGTTAGCGCCGAAGTGGTGACATGTAGTATGTAGGAGGACGGCTGGGCCTTGATTGCAGGCTGCAAAGCCTATGCCCAGAGTCGGACACATAAAAAAAAAAAAAAAAAAAAAAATTGCCGAATTGACTTGGACTAAATAAGGATGACTGTTATGACTAACCCTGGGTTGCCGAATTGACTTGGACTAAATAAGGATGACTGTTATGACTAACCCTGGGTTGAGGGTAAACAATGAGATTAGTGGCTGGGTCTTCCCTTACAGGTACGGGCATGAATCTAGACTGATAGGGGTCTACCTTCACGGTGGTAAGAAGGTTAATTTGCGAGAAGAGTTGTACTGGGTTGGAAAGTTTTACTGGCTCAACTCTCACTCTCCCCACATTGTTTCTCTGGCGGCGGATATGAGTCACACCATAAGGGGCGCCTCCCCTGATCATAACTCTCTTTGCTCCATCCACATGAGTGGAGCTTGGCCCAACACGTCACGACCCAGGAGCATATCGGTACTGATATAAGAGTTTGGTACTACCGGGAACCATTGTTTATGCGTTTTCTCATCTCCAACCGCTATTTTGACTCGCAGCATTCCTAATACTCTCAGAGGGGCACCGTAAGTGCAGCGGGTTTCAACATGTGTTTATTTCTCCCCCAGTCCGTTTGACTGCAGACTCCTTAATTAAAGTGTAGCTACTCCCGGTGTCCACGATAGCTTCTATTATTTTCCCATTTATTACTACATTGATGGTGGGGGATGTTTGGCCGCTGGTTAGTCATAATTTTTGAGATGGTTCACGAGATTCTTTTGATGAGTCATTTCGGGCTGGAGGTTTGTGATTACATCCAGGGCACCCGTGTTCTCCACGCCGACATCCAGGTCTGCGGCAATCAAAACAATGCCCTGGAGGGGGTTTCTGCCAACAATCTCGGAGGTTATGTGATGATGTGAGACAGTGAGCACGATATTTATCACTAGATGTTTTGGGGATAATAGGCTGTCCTTTACTCGCTCGTGCCAGGTTAGATTTAAGTTCGTGGATCTGGGGCTTTAACTCTTTCATTTCGTCTCTCGGTCCATCTGGACTCGAGCAGTCACTCTGGCTCATCAAGGTGGACGGCAACAGCCGGTTTTCTACCTTCCTTTCCTTAATACTACTCTCGGAAGGCACCACATTGACACAAGAGGTTTGACTCATTTCCAACAATTGACGTTCATGTTCAATTCTGTCGATAAACTTTTTTAATGGATGCCCATCGTCTAGGAATCCCTCGAGTTGTACTCGTGATGGAGAAGGTAAACCATACCACATTTTCCATTTGATGGTCCTGTCACTGTTAGGGAATTTTTCGCTAGGGAATTGATGTTCTATGGCCGCATGTAGGCAGATGAAATGGTGCGTGAAAGCCTGGGGTGATTCTACCCAATCATAACATGCTGACTCCAATTCTTGCCAAGTCCGGTCAATACTAACTTCAATGGCATACTCTATTCGAAGGAACCCCTTAAATGCTGACCATGAGACTACTCGATTTTCGGTCTGGTTGTTATGAAAGAAGATGACAAGTTCAGGGCTTACTCGACTCTTCGTGATCTGTATCTGCATTACATCATCCGGGTCGCACTGTTCTATCGACTCAAAAAACATTTCCAGGTGAGCTGCTGCATCGATGCCCTGTAATTGATGGAGTTCCAGAATTGGAATATCACGAGGCTTTGTGAGGTTCCCTTTTTCTTTCATTGTTAGATGTCCATCGGAAGACCGAGGATAGGATGAATTCGTGGGGAGCTGCTGTGATTCTAATTTGTCGAGTTCATTCGCTAACTGAGTCAGTCTAGGAGAGAGTTCCTCCTCCTTAATCTGGATTTCTACGTTATCTCGCCGACTCATGGTGTTAGAAATGAGAATTGCTTTCGCTTATACAGGCTTCGCAACCCACTAGGTCGTTGGTCCCCATATCACTGCCAACAATTTATGTTCTACCTTGCTTCTTGCCTCATCCGACCAGTGAACTCCATCTGCCATTGTTCCTGCATAATATGCCGTATTGAACTGGACCACCTTGTTACTTGTCGTACGCTTTATCTTTTGATTGATGGCATTCTGAAACGTTCGATAACCAGCAGTTGAGATTGGAGTGTCTTCCGGGTAAGTCCGGGGCTCCACTAAACAAATGCAGACTGCTGCCTCACAACTACTCTCTATGGCCCCTACAATTTGTTTAATGTCATCGGCTACCTGGCCTGGAGTAGTATGTCAATTGATGTCATTGGCTCCTATCCAGAATATACATAAATCATGTTTCCATTCTAATACCCCGTTCATACGGTCATCGGAGAAGAACGTTCTTGCCTTGGCTCCAGGGGCCCGATATACTCTCAACTCCACGTCCGAAGTAGTATTCAATGACTGAGGAATCTGACTGTGATCTACTAAGGACACTTTGAGCATACTGACTGTTCCCAATGAGATGGAGAAAGAAGTTTGGGGCAACCCTTATATACTTGCATATGAAGAACGTTTATTTTCAGTGACAAATTATTTTGGCTTGTCCACAATAAGGGTTGTTAATTCCAAGGATATCATGAGAACAAGTGGGCCTTCAGTGCACTGTCACTGAGGGGTTCTGTCTTCCTTCACTCATTCACCATGATACAAGATCTTATTCCACCACCATATTTTATCCTGCAATAATATCTAATTTCACAATAATATCTTATCCCACCGCTTTTGCCACCAGTGTAGGGCTCCCAGTCTTGACTAGTGTAGAGCTCTCAATTTTGACTTGCCAAAAGAATCAGAGATTTAGAGAGTAGGCTGCCATCACCCAGCATAAGCTGGAAATTTTTTCCACAAGGAAAAATGATGAGAACTTCTGGGGCTTTGAAAATAAGAGAACCAGGGTAGCGTGATCTTATTAAGGAGCACGTAATAAGATATTAGCACACCTTGCGGGGCACTCAACCTCACGGTGAATTCTCCTTAGGGGAATGATAAGACTTAAACTCAATGAAAACTTAACCTAATATTTACTAATACTAAATATACAAAATACAAGAAACAGGCAAAAAAGAAAAACAATTAGAACAAAATAAACACATTACTTTACAGACTATGAAGTATTAGTAACTGAGAGATAAATCCCACTTGGCACTGAGGATATCTCTAGGCAGACTAAGCCTAATGAGAATTAATAATTGGAAAGAAGCCGATAAACATGAGTATAATATTACCCAATTGGATAACCACTTAGAGTGAGATTATCGTACACTAATATACAGTTGAGCAGAATATTCTCAGAAGGGTATTATCATCTTCACAATTACCTACTTACTCAGATTGCTATTTTCACAGATTAATAGAGTGTCCTTCACATTTGGGCAATACTCAGGATGATATTATCACTCACTAATATAGTGTCCTTCACAATTATATGGATACTCCAATCGATATTAACATTCATGAATCCAGTAACCTTCTCTGCTGAACCAACTCTTCAAATGTCTCTAACACACCAGATTTCTCACTTCCGGGACCATGAATTCTCACATATTAGATGAATATTCACGATAATACTGTTTACCTGAAGTTAACAACCCCGTGGCCTCGAGTGGACTCCTTGGGAAATGACCTTGGGGTACTACCACTGCAGAGTATACCCTTGGGACCAAATTTTACAATTCAACTCGGTGATCACACACAAATTAATACAATACTCAGAGAGGAATTATATAAATGGATCGACACTCAAAAATGGAATAAATTTTCAACCGCCTTCTAGGGCTAAATACACATAGGCTTAATATTCGTTCCAAATGTACACAATATACAAGAAAAATAGGATAATTATAGTGGACCAGTTAATTCGTACTCGGGTTACATGAATCAGAAAAGGGGGGGGGGATTTTTAGTGTAAGCGGTCATTAGGCAGTGAACGTAAGCCGGACGGCTTCACCACTCATGTGGGCAGACGAAACGAAGTGGCAGCAACAATCTCCAATAATAGGAGGGCAATGGGAAAGTGACCATGATACGAAAGGAATTGGGGGGGGGACATTAACAAGTCAGTCCTTTAATATATGAGAGGATTTACATTATAGGAACAAAGGGAAGGGGGAGGGATATATTTAACACGTGGACACTCACCTGCAATAATAGGAGGGCGACGGGAAAGTGACGCCTCTATGTACGACTCGCAATCTTATATAGCCTCGGTTGTTCTAATCCTGGGGACTGACCACAACTTTGATCACTCTGCAACATTAGAGTCTTTACACCTACTACCAAGGGATATGAAAAATCTGTTTACACTCGAGCCACATGGATGGATTGACTTACGTTGCTTAAAATTTTGTGACAAGTGTACATAAGATTATACTGAAGTCTAAACGAATGAGTATTTGAACAACTTGTAGCTATGCTCGCAGTTGTTGTGCTACATGACTTTGCGAGGCAAGGCCAAAAATGCAAGTTTCGCGATTACTAATGACGATTATCTGCAATTAGAATTTAGATAAGCGTTAATTTACTACTACAGTAAGTCCTTGTATTTCGACGCATTTTGCTTCGACGCTTCATTTTTCGTGATAGAAAAAAGTTTCCGACGTGTCGCAAACTTTGTCACTTTTCCCAATTTTCGTCACCGCTTCCAGCCAGCAGCCGACACTCAGCAGACTACGCATACTGATGCTCATTTGTTGGTGGCCATCTTGCAACCACCCTGCCCTCTATTCATACAGCGGCGATACTACAGACCCTTTCACCATTGTGTGTTTTGTGCAGCCAAGAAGCAGAGGATTTTGCAGCTCATTGAGGAGGGGTTGACAGCCCCTGAGATACGTTGCCTGACTGGGGCTCCTGACAGCACCATAAGGACACTCAGAAAAAACAAGGCAACTCTCAAAAAGTAGGTGAGTGCATGTAAAAGAACAATAAAGTAAATGTGTCTGTGTTTTTTTTCCCTTAATCTTTATTTGTGCCACAGTTTTTTACTGTATCAGTATCCACTTAATGGAGTTAGTTTTTAGAGTTAACAAACCAAGTGTTAGTTAGAACAATTCAGGGGAAGAATATACAGTATTGTAATGAAAATCGGTAACATTGGTTACTGTTATGTTGCATTATACCCCTAAGGAAGAACAAGGAACCTCTCAGCAAGCAGGTGAGTGCATGTAAAATAACAATAAAGTAAATGTGTCTATGTTTTTTTTCCCTTAATCTTTATTTGTGCCACTGTTTTTTACTGTATCAATATTCACCTAATGGATTTTTTTTTTTTTTGTGCGATCTGATGCCCAAGCCTACACACAGCAGAGGTGGACGAAACGGCTGTAAGACACCACTTGACACACTACGACTTAGACTCAGGTGTGATTGACATAACAGAGGAAGAGATGAACTCTAGTGAAGAGTATGAAAGGCCAGATTACACTGCACAGAAGAAGATGACCACCCAGAAATTGTCCCACAGCCTGTCCACGATAACCGACATGGCAACAACCTTCGAGACATACACCGGGACTATACCTGAGGCTACCCAGATCCTATCCACGTTGAATGATCTGAAATCTCAAGTGATGGCAGTCTACAACAGAAACATACTGGAGCAGAGACAAGCCAGGATCACACGATTTTTTAATGTGGCACAGAATGTGGCTGCTATTATGCAAGACTTAGATGTGACAGGAGAGGAGGATAAAGGAGGAGAAGTGGACAGAGAGGAAATTGGAGTTGCTGGAGCCTGAATTCGACTTTGAGGGCTTCGGCTTAGGTGATAGGGCTTCCCCAGAGAGGCCCATGTCACCTAATAACTAGCCCATCCATCCTCAACACACCTTCACCTGCCACTCATGCCAGTGTTTACTTTATTTCTGGTAAGGAGTTTTGGTTTGCAGCTCTTTATAACAGTTCTGATGTCATTTCAGGTACATGTTTATTGTGTTATGTTGTATAAGCAACTAGTAAACACTCCATATTTAATTTTGGATAGGGCCTGTTTGGTGTTATAGGACTTTGATAGGGTAAGGTAGCTGTCCCACTGGAACGCCCATCTATTTTTCCCGTTGATTCTTAACTTCACACTTCGTCGTTTCACGTTTTGCGACGTTTTGGTGGAACATCAAAACAGCAAAAAATGAGGACTTACGGTACATAGTACAAAAAGGGGATATTATTGACACTGACCTACAAATTTTGAATTCAGAGTTCGAAGACAAACTTTCACGATTGTTAAACTCTTGCCAAAGTTTTGTGGTTATGCAGACCGGGTGGGAAAATGACTTATTCACATGTATAAAATCAATCACATTCATATAGTTGCTCAATTTAGTTCTACTAATTATAGTGTCTTGCTCGCACCATGAATAGTAATAGAGATTAAATCTGAATATGGAATTTAACGGTCAACCACTGCACTGCTTAGAGAAAAGAATATCTAGGGTTCAAGGTTACATTTATATTACATATATTCTAACTTATTTTACCCTTTTACTAACTTATACTACACTTATACTAACTTATATTATACTTAATTGCCCTTAAAATTACGGCATTACAAAACCACCTTGGCCTACCTCTCCTCTTCACAACACCAATACACTCCAGTCCGATCCTACCTCCCAACGCTTCGATTGTAAACCCAGCTCCCCCAGGCCTTGCACGCAGAGACACACTGCACATCCACCTAATCATTGTCATTTCTGTATGTTTAAACCTGCTGATATCCTCTTCCTTTACTGCCCAGGTCTCACCACCATACAGCATCACACTCCTAACACATGCTGCATACAAAGACCCCTTAGCACGTAGGGAGAGTCCTCTCAATGTCAGGAGAGGCAACAGCTCCCTGAATTTCTTCAAAACACTTCTCACCCTAGCAACCAAGCTAGCTCCAGCCCCACCTCCAGCAAATAACATGTCTCCCAAATAACAAAACTCTTCCACACACTCAAGAGACTCACCAGCAAGTTCAATCCTTTCACGCCTGACAGTCTCCACCTGCTCTCCCTGACACACTGCACACATAAAATCAGCATTATCTCACAGTCTACCTCTAATACCACTACATCTCTTGTGCACCCATTTATCTTAAACACTGCACAAGATGGAATTACTTCCTACACCTTTGTGGGAAACTGCACTTGGCCACTCTTCCTCTTCTTTGACTGTACCACCACCAACCCTAGATATCATCAGTTTTGTTTTATCTGCATTTACCCTTAAACCCTTGTGCCCCATACCATCTCTCCACTTCCTAAATCTTTCCTCTGCCTCCTTTTTATTCTCTGTAATCAACACCAAATCATCAGCATACAACATCTCCCACGGGAGTTCATCTCTGAAGTGGCATGAGAGGGCTTCAAGTACCACACACAAAATCCTTAGTGTTACGTACAGTACATCAGTGTCATTTAAACAGCACATCACAAACATTAAAGATAAGCTAACACCACGGCCCAATGCCTTGAGGTCACATGCCCATACAACATTTGGACACAACAAAGAAAACACAACCACAGTATACAAACTATATACACGTTCAGTGATGAATCATGCAAGCCCTGATTGGGCTCCTAACCTCACTAAAACACACTACAATACTCTACAGACCATACAGAACAAGGACCTATAAATAACCACAGGCTGCACAGCTACTACATCCACAGACCACCTACATCAAGAAACCAAAGTCCTCAAAGTCAAGGATCATCTAGACATGAGAGGCACCTCAATGCTCACAGCATCCACTACACTACATGGCGGCACATCCATGCACACCAAGGAACATCAAAACAACACCCAGCACACGATTCCATACACAAATACTGTGATCTCTCCCCCATTGCCTGCCTCAGACCAGCTTCCAGAAGCATATCCATTTTCAGATCACTCGCCACTCCATTCAACCACTTAAAAAAGTTCACACAGCTGCATACAGAGCCTCTTGAAATCCACCCTTCTGAATCCTATCTCCCTCGCGAGGACAGGGTCCACCTGGCCAGGCTGAGTTGTGGGCTGGATGACTTCGTTGCTGATGCCTGTCCAGGATGCAACACAGCACCCCATACTATTAAGCACATTATGGAAGACTGCATTCCACACAATCACCTATGCCAACAACACAACATACACTCCTTGAGAGCTCTGTGGGAAAGCCCAGTCTCAGCCGTGGCCCTCCATCGGGACTCGAGGCTGTTCACCCAGACTGCCTTGGGAACTACTACTACTACTACAAGATAATTAAGTTGATGTACTCAAATGTAGATGAATGGTGTCTGAATTTTTAGAGATGAAAGACTGTACCAAATAAAAGGAACTACAGTAAACCCTCATTAATTCGTACTTCAATATTTCATAATTCGGGATAACTCATAAAGGCTATCATCGAAAAAAAAAAAAAATCAACTCCGTTACAGTGTATAGTACACTACTGTATAGTAATTTAAGTGTGTGTAGTCTAAGTGGTCAAAGTGTTCAATGTTTTTAAAGAAAAGTGTTCAGAAGTGACATAGAGCCTCCCAGTTCACCTCTTCACCCTGCCAAAGGCCTCCTCCAAGCCTGAATACTTTCCTGCAGTACCAAAACAAGGTAAAGTCGTATTATTTTTATTTTTATTTTTTCTCAATGTACAGTACTGTATTGTATAATGTGTTTTGGAGGGAGTGGGGGGGGGGAAACCCCATTAACTCATAAAAATGCTAACTCGTGGAGGGTTGGAACCCAATTACCACGAGTTAACAAGGGTTCACTGTACATATAATTTGCTGAGTGAAGCAAAATTAACCCCAAGGATATCATACGATACCCTACTCTTAGAGGAATACAGTATATGGAGAAGAGACAGGAATTTAAGGAAAGGAAGAGGAATTATAATATTAACAACGAAACATCTGCAAGCTAAAGAAATGGAACTAGATATACCCTCACAAGTAGAACTGATTGCAGTAGAGATTAACACATCTGAAGGGAAAGCAGTTGTGGCAGATTTTTACATGCCACCTAAGACAAACACTTGGGAAAGAGGCAGATATGAAGACTTGACAGCAAGTGCAATTCAGAGTTTAAAAGTGTGACTACATAGAATGGAAGAGGAATCTAAAAGAATGTTATGAACAGGAGGTTTCAATACAAATATAAATTGGAATACTCTAGATATAAGAAGCCATGAAAGCTGGTGGGATTAAAAAAAAAAAGGAGTTTTTCCTAACACAGCATGTAAAGGAAAACACCAGAAAAAGAGGACTTGATGATCCATCAGTACTAGATCTTATATTTATTAGGCAAGAAAATGATATTGACAGTATGATGTATCACCCTCCATTCAACATAAATGACCCTGCAGTATTAAACTGCTGCTTCAGGATTCCATATGACACAGTTAACAGTAATGAGAGTTACAACAAGAGCCTAAACTACAAAAAAGGCAACTACCATGACCTAAAGAAGTACTTCTTAGAAATAGATCGGGAAAAGGAGCTTAGAGGACAAGATCTAAATGTTATGTATAGAAAATTCTGTGAATTTTATGAAATAGTAGCCCAAAATTACATCCCCTCAGCACAAAGAAACAAATGAAAATAAAGAAATGGTTTAATAGAGAATGAAAAAAGTTAAAAGAAAAAAGAGATTTGCTGTTGAATAGATACAGAAAACACAATATTGAGAGGGCATATAACTATAAACAGGCAAGAAATGATTATACAAGGATAAGGAGACTAGCTCAAAGTCAGTTTGAGGAAGATATTATAAATAAAAGTTGCGATCAACCAAAGCTATTTTTCAGCTACATCCAAAGCAAAACCAAAGTTAAAGATACAGTGCAGTCAGTTACAGAAGAGGGAATCATCAGTACACAAGAGAAAGATATTTGTGAATCACTAAATAAAAATTTCCAATCAGTATTTACGGAAGAAAGTAATTTTGAGAGGGATGATATGGAACATGCATGCCCACACATACAGTAGGCGCAGAAAGTGCTGACGCCATCTTAAAAAAAGAAAACATTCTTGTGGTTAGCAACGAGAAACAAATAAATTAACACTCACCATTGAATTTAGTATTTACTGGCATTCCCCTTCACCTTTATTATCTTCTTAAGGCGTCTGGGGAGACTGATGGCGTAGTTTTGCAGAACAGACGGACTAAAACTGCTCCATAGCTGCAGCCTCAAGTTTAGGCAAAGATGATGTGTCCATATTACGCAGCTGCCGCTTCATGTGCGCCCATAAATTCTCAATGGGATTGATATCTGGGCTGTTTCCGGGCCAATCTCGAATAAAGGGAACCTCACAGTCTGTCAGCCACTATTTCACTGACTTTGCAACATGTGCGGGGGCAGAATCTTGCATAAATACTCTTGTCTTGGTTTTATCAAAAGAGTCACTTAAAACATCACAAAAGAGCTCCAAATAATTGTTCTGGTTCACTTTTTCATTTGCAGGTAGAATCACCAACCTACCAACACCGTAATATGTAAAGCAGCCCAAAGCCATGAGTGAGGCTGGGTATTTAACAAACCTGGAAGTGTACTTAGGATCCAGGGGGTCACTGCCTGGTTTGCGGTACACTCGTGATGAAGGGGTACCAGTGACAGTAAATGTTGTCTCATCACTCCAAAGCACAGTTTTCCATTGCTCCTCACTCCAGGCAAGATATTTCTTACAAAAATTTACTCTCTTTTTCTTCTGAAGTGCAGTTAGCAGTGGTTTTTTACGAGCACAAAAACTCCTGTAGCCCAGATCGTCATGCAACAGCTGCTGCACACTTCTGACAGACACATCTGCCAGCAACTGTGGGTTCTTTTCTTTTAAATCCCGTGCTGTTAGCCTTGGATCCTTGCTAACTTGCCTTGAGATCAGCTGACGGGTCCTGAAGGTTGTCTTACGAGGTCTCCCAGGCTTGGGAAGTGGAGTGGGAGGAATGGCCTCCCCACTGTCCTTGAACCGCTTCACCAGTCTCTGCACTGTCCTCAGTCTAACACCATCTGATTTGCAATAAATGGGAGTTTGTGGCCATCTTTGTATAAAGTAATCACTTCCACACGTTTGTCCTTGCTTGTGGTTACTTTAGGCATGATGAGAATGTGGTAGGTAACCAAATAACTGTGTTATTTGAGTCAAAACATGCCCTCGTGGTGCATCACACACAGAGACAATCCTCCTCCTGTGGCTGCCCAAACATTACTGAGCCTGCTCCTGTGGTGCCAAACCTATCAAGCAGGGTTGCCAGCTCCCGTTGAAAAAGCGTCAGCTCATTTCGCATCACAGGGGAGGGTAGTATTGACCCTACTTCACTTAACGCGAAAAAGAATGACGTCGGCAAAAAANACCAACACCATAATATGTAAAGCAGCCCCAAGCCATGAGTGAGGCTGGGTATTTAACAAACTTGGAAGTGTACTTAGGATCCAGGGGGTCACTGCCTGGTTTGCGGTACACTCGTGATGAAGGGGTACCAGTGACAGTAAATGTTGACTCATCACTCCAAAGCACAGTTTTCCATTGCTCCTCACTCCAGGCAAGATATTTCTTACAAAAATTTACTCTCTTTTTCTTCTGAAGTGCAGTTAGCAGTGGTTTTTTACGAGCACAAAAACTCCTGTAGCCCAGATCGTCATGCAACAGCTGCTGCACACTTCTGACAGACACATCTGCCAGCAACTGTGGGTTCTTTTCTTTTAAATCCCGTGCTGTTAGCCTTGGATCCTTGCTAACTTGCCTTGAGATCAGCTGACGGGTCCTGAAGGTTGTCTTACGAGGTCTCCCAGGCTTGGGAAGTGGAGTGGGAGGAATGGCCTCCCCACTGTCCTTGAACTGCTTCACCAGTCTCTGCACTATCCTCAGTCTAACACCATCTGATTTGCAATAAATGGGAGTTTGTGGCCAGCTTTGTATAAAGTAATCACTTCCACACGTTTGTCCCTGCTTGTGGTTACTTTAGGCATGATGAGAATGTGGTAGGTAACCAAATAACTGTGTTATTTGAGTCAAAACATGCCCTCGTGGTGCATCACACACAGAGACAATCCTCCTCCTGTGGTTGCCCAAACATTACTGAGCCGCCTCCTGTGGTGCCAAACCTATCAAGCAGGGTTGCCAGCTCCCGTTGAAAAAGTGTCAGCTCATTTCGCATCACAGGGGAGGGTAGTATTGACTCTAGTTCACTTAACGCGAAAAAGAATGAAGTCGGCAAAAAAAGTCAATACTTTCCGCGCCTACTGTATTACCAGATATACACTCGACCCTCGATTTGCCGGACTAAAAGGGGGAAATCTAGTCCAGGAATCACAAAAGTCCGGGGGCCACTGCCGATTCCCCTAAGTTGACCATACTCGGTCTGGCAATCACCAATATTCAGTACTCGTCCCGGACTATTACCACACTTTGTCCAGGACTCAATATTACATGTACCAACATAAGTTACATACAAAACATGGTTTACAACATATGACTATATAAAAGGAAAAATAAATATATTTAACATACTGTTCTGTATGTCTGTCTATCTATCTATAGCCCAACGCCCTAATCCTGCAAAGGGTGGCTGCAGACAAAATGCCCCCAAGTCGCTCTGTCGCCCACCATTTGCCTACCCTCCCCCCAGCTCACTCCCCCTCCCTCATATACCTCTCAACTCCATCCCTCCACCTCATCCTCGGCCTTTCCCTCCCTCTCCCTCCCTCCACCCTACCTGCATACACCCTCTTAGTCAGTCTGTCATTCTCCATTCTCTCCACATGTCCAAACCACCTCAGTGTATTTCTCCTAATCTTCTCAACCACATCCACCCCACAACGTTCCTTCACTTCTTCATTCGTCAACGTGGCCCTCTATGTCACTCCACATGCTCCTTTCAAATAACTCATTTTCACTGCCCTCACTCTTGACTTGTTACTCTCTAGCAAGGTCCATGCCTCGCTTCCATACGTCAGGGTAGGGATCACGATACTATCGTGCAGTGACTTCTTGACTTCCCTACTCACCTCCCTATTTCTCATCACCACTTTCAATGAACCAACAATCTTCCTTCCCTGCTGTACCCTTTCAAGTATTTCATCCCCAGAACTTCCATCCTTACTCATCACACTGCTCAAGTACTTGAATGCACTCACATTCTCCATATCCTCACCATCCAACCTCACTGTGCATTCTGTGACTTCATTCCTCTCAAACACCATAACTTTACTCTTGTTCACATTGACTTTCAGATTCCTCTTCTTACACACTGTCTCAAATTAATTCACCAAACCTTGCAGCTCCCCTTCATTTTCACTCAACAATACTGTATCATCAGCAAACAACAACACCAGAATCTTCCACATCTCACCTTCAGTTCATTAGAGCCACCTCCACATCCACTGCCCTACCTTGCACCTCCTGTATGTACTTACTGTATTTTATTGTAGAGAGGATGCAGATGTATGCTGTGAAAATAACATATGTTACATACAAAACACGGTTTACAGCATATGACTATATAAAAGGAAAAATAAATACAGTACCTGTATATTTAACATACTGTACTGTATATGTATTGTATTGTAGAGAGGATGTAGGTGTTTGCCGTGATCGTATAGTGGTTTCCCGAATAGCTTAAACTATTCGACATTAGACACGACATCCTTAGGTGAATCCGTAGCACCACTGGAGTCGTATTGAGCTGCAGGTGAGCTGCTTGGTTCAGGAGGAGGTGGCTTGGCAGTGGCAGACTGGCTCATACCACTGGGGCCTGGTTCAGGAGAAGGCGGCTTGGCAGTGTGTGGTTAAAAACAAACTATCAATCTTAGACTGGCGGCCAGCCTGGTGCTGCATCACAATAATTTTTGCACAGAGAAGCTGGAGCTGGTTCCTGAATGCCCTTGTTGTTGCTGTTTGCCACAAATTGCAGTAGCATATCTGCACATTCCCTGACCTCAGACATCTTAACTGTTGTTTACGGCTCCACGTCACTCTCCTCACTGTCGCTGCTAAGCTTCCCAATCACTGTTGCCACTATCTGTTCCTCGGACAGTATTCCATGCCCCTCTGCAGCTTCCTTTTCTTCTATCCACTGATGAATGTCATCTAGCTTAACTGCATTTTCCCCAACCCTATGGAGAAGTGCATGGAAGTCTGATGCCTCGAACCCCTCAAAATCACAGTCATAATCTTCGTCCTTGAGGAGTTTTTTCCGTGCATTGGTAAGAGTGGAATGCTTAACGTCGCCCCACGCCTCAGCCAAGTTGTGGATGGCGGAGCGGATATTGTATGATTTAATATTCTGCAGGGTTCTCTTCTCTTTTGTATCATCTCCCCTGTCAGCCTCAGTCTCCAACACAATCAGCACTTCGTCAAGATATTTCTCTGGTACTTCCGCTTCAGTGAACTAATTATGCCTTAATCCATTGGTTGGATCAATGATGTGGTGTTTGGGGGTAAAAACATGCATTTTATCTTTCCGTCAGCACTCTGCAAAACATCTTGGGTGGGGTGGGCGTGGGCATTGTCCATTAGGACTAATCCCTTCACTTCTGCAGACATGGTTCTCAGCACCTTTTCCTGGTGGTTCCTTACTTCAGGCACCAGGTGATGATGGAACCAGTCTTCACAAATCCAGCTGGTGAACCACACTTTGCCAGAACTGTAGTATTGTACAGGAAGCTTGTTCATACAATCCGTAAGTGCCCTGGGTTTTGCAGACTTCCCCACAATTGCCAGTTTGAGCCTGTGTGTACCTGACGCATTACCACCACACATCACTGATAACTGCTCTTTCTAAATCTTTTTACCTTGCACCTTATGCTCGTCCTTCCTTCCCTGGGTATTATTAGGCAAGGACCGCCATTAACCCCAGTCTCATCCACATTGTAAATTTGACTTAGTGATAAATGTTCACGCTTAATAAGATCATCGAACTTCAATCTAAATGGTTCAGCACTCTCAGCATCGGCACTGGCAGCATCACCTGACACTTTCACACTATGGATGCCGTGGCATTTCAGGAAACGCCACAGCCATCCATTACTTGCCTTAAAATCAGTGATACCCATGTGTGCTGCAAGCTCCACATCTCTCACTGAGACACCACAAGCCTGCTGTTGAATATACCACTTGTGCACAGCTGCATCTAAGTCAACACTCTCTGAAGTTTTCATATGTTTCCTACTTGATCCAGTCTTTGCATCAGACACAGAAAACTTCACAGCATAACTCTCCAGCTTTTCTTTTGTTTTTCTGATGTCAGATACAGTCTGTTTTTTTACACCATACTCCTCACATTCCAAGGCGACAGACTTCCCAGCCTCAAGTTTCCTTATTAACTCAAGTTTTGGGGACACTGAGAGATGCACAGGCTTTTGTGTGTGCTTGGTCACTTCCCTGGGGTTGGTGGAGCCATTCTGGATTATAAACTGCTCAGATAATGCTCAAATGTAAGGCCACTTTACACAACGAGATAACAGTAAACAAATGATTGGCGTGAACATGGTCGCCTTGCTGGTGGCCTGGACTTTGACCGAGAAACAAAAGGGATCGCTGCGCATGGGAAATTTGAAAATGTACGTTTCGGTATTTCTTTTTTTTTTCTTTTTTTTTTCCGGGAAATAGGGATTCGCAAAATCGAGGGTTGAGTGTACATATATCAGAAAAAGAAGTACAGGAAGAGTTAAGTACATTAGACAAAGGAAAAGCAAATGGTCATGATGAAATTTCATGTTGGGTGCTACAAGAATGTGCAGAAGAGTTAAGCATACCATTATATTTAATATTCAAGGAATCTGTAGGTCAAGGTAAACTACCTGATATTTGGAAGAAAGCAACCATTGTTTCCCCATTCAAGAAAGGGAATAGACAGAATCCACTCAACTACCAACCAGTATCACTGACCAGTGTTGTAAGTAAGATACTAGAAAAGCTGATAAGAAAAGTTTGGGTAAACCATCTAGAAGAACACAATATGAAGACATAAAGGCAGTTAAGTTTTAGAAAGGGAAAATCATGTGTTACTAGTCTTTTAAGCTACTATGATAGAGTTACAGAAAGGAGAAGGATGGATGGACTGTATCTGTTTAGATTTCAAGAAAGCATTTGACAGAGTACCGCACCAAAGACTTTAATGGAAACTGTACCATCAAGGAGGTATCTAAGGCAATCTATGCTGTTGGATGCAGGATTTTCTCAGAAAAAGGGAAATTAGAACAGTACTAAGGAGAAATTACAGATCATGGATGGAAGTGGCTAGCGGAGATCCACAGGGGTCTGTGCTGGCACCAGTTATGTTTTTAGTATGTATAAATGACACAGACAGTAACATTGGAAATGGAAGCTATCTAGATATGTTTGCTGATGATGAAAAAATACAAAGGAAAATTACTGGCACAGTTTCTTGCAAAGCGCTACAAGAAGAATTAAACAAACTTCTTGAATGGAGCAGTAAATGGCAAATGGAATTTAATGTGGACACGTGTCACATAATTAAGTTTGGTAAAGGTGAAAAAAGACCGGACTGGGATTATAAGTTAGGAAGTTCAACCCTACATATATCAGAAAGAGAGAAGGGCCTAGGAGTGGTTATCAATAGCAGACTATCTCCGGCTGAAATATCAGTGAGAAGGCACGTACCATGTATGGTACACAGTGCTTGCTTTTGTGAGGATAGCATTCTCATATACAAATGAAGACATGATGGGAAAGATAATAACATCATTCATCAGACCAACCCTGGAGTATACCTTAGTAGTTTGGAATCCTCATCTGAAAAAACATATACAGTAATCCCCCCATTATCCATTGTAATAGAGCCAAGGGCATGTCCATAAAGTGGTCTTGTCCGGATTTTGGGCCCTGAAGCTCCAGCACCGATCATTCCGGACCCTAACCTAATGTAAATCAGATAACCACCTACTGTACCTACCTCCCTACCGGACATGCATAGCACTTATTTAAGACCCCATTCACATAAATAATGGACACAAAGCATGAATTAATTGAATTTTAACCAAAAATATATAATTTTGAAATGAGTACGGCAGAGATGTTCACCAGTTGACAGCATAGTGAACGTAGGTGACAGACATGAAAACCACTAAGAAAATCACCTTTTTCACAGCCTATGCACTCAGATATGGGAAACAAAGCATGAAATAAATGAAATTTAACCAGAAAAAATGATCATTTAGAGGTGAGTATGGCAAATATGTTCACAAGCTGACAGTATAGTGAGTGTAGGTAATAGACAAGATAATCACTAGGAAAATCACCTTTTTCACAGCTTATGCACTCAAATATTGGACACAAAGCATGAAATAAATGAAATTTAACCAGAAAAATGATGATTTAGAGGTGAGTATGGCAAATATGTTCACCAGCTGACAGCATAGTAAATGTAGGTAACAGACATGATAATCACTAGGAAAATCACCTTTTTCACAGCCTATGCACTCAAATATGGGACACAAATCATGAAATAAATGAAATTTAACCAGAAAAATGATGATTTAGAGGTGCATATGGTAAATATGTTCACCAGCTGACAGCATTGTGAACCTTGGTAACAGACATGATAATCACTAGGAAAATCACCTTTTTCACAGCCTGTTCACTCAAATATGGGACACAAAGCATGAAATAAATAAAATGTAACCAGAAAATGAGGATTTAGAATTGATTATGGAAAATATTTGGCAGTTGACAGTGTACTTACATGTCCGTGGTGGTTGTTACGAAGATTACCCCTGTCTCTAAGGCTCTGACAGTGGTGAAATTGCTCTTGAAGCATGTGCAGTAATCCAGTGTTGAACTGCACTTAATCCCTAGCACTGTGAATTATGACTGTTTAAACAAAAACAAACACTACCTCCAGCCATCCCGACAACCACTTACTCATGTTGAGAGAGAACTGGGGGGGAGGGGAAGGGGAGCCTGGGGAGGGAGAAGCCTGTGCAAACACGGCTGTTTGGCACCGTGTGCCAAATTCAAACTTACAGGTAAAAAAAAAATCGGATTTTTTTCAGGCTTCTTGCAATTTTTTGGCGTTTTTGGGTTTGAAACGTCCCAGCCAACGATGTCTGGACAGTGGGGTGTCCGGTTACTGGGCATCTGGATAGTAGGGTGATTACTGTATAAGTTTGAAAAAGTACAAAGGGCTGCTACAAGATGGGTACCAAGCTTAAGGGATCTAAGCTATGAAGAAAGACTAGAAAAATTGAATCTACCAGCACTACAGGAGAGAAGGAAAAGAGAAGACATGATTATGATATATAAATGTATCTCAGGGAAAGAGAAAATAGACATAAATGAGTGTATAATCTAAAGGGAAGTATCAGCAAGAGGACACTGCAACAAACTACATGAGACGTAAGGAAATTTAGTTTCCCAAATAGGGTTATTGATCAGTGGATGCATTACCGAATGAAATATTTTATTTTATTTATTTATTTTTTTTTATTTATTTATTTTTAAAAATGTGTCCGACTCTGGGCATAGGCTTCACAGCATGCTATCAAGGCCCATCAGTCCTCCTACATACCCAACACCTCTTGTGTGCCAAAACTGTTAATAAATTTAAGGATATGTATTATAAAAATGGTTTAATACATGGGGCAGTACGTGCTTGACTTATTCCTGTAAAGATACAATTAGGTAAGCACACACACACACACAGTGGCAGCCACAGCGAGAAGACGTGTCTCAAACCGCCTCAACAAACCCTAAGTAGTTTTCAGGAATTGTCCTGTCTCCAGTCTTGTTAATAATTTTAAGTATTGCAAGTTATTATAGTCTATCAAAAATGTAAAGAACTATTGTCATTAAGTATACATGAATGTTTTTATAGGAATTTTGGGAACAGCTGTTCAGTTTAGTACTGCAACCGACCTTAAAGATGGCCGACCATGTAAACACTGGGGAACCGGAATTCCCAGGATTTGACAGTGAAACAAATGTAATGGACCTGGTTAAAACATTGATTATGAGAATTAGTGGTCTAGAAAAGAAAGTGGAAGATCTAGTATCAAGAGACATGCCTGAAAAAACCGAAAATACTATACAGAGTTTGATACAGGCCAATGAGACAGCGAACCAGGAGATCGAGAATTTAAAACGAGAAAATATTGAATTACGGAGAATACTAGAAGAAAGCAGTAACCAAACAGAGAAGGTAAGTAGTGTGTTAGAAGAGCAAAAGGTAAAGTGGGCACATGTGGAAGAAGAACAGAAAGAAGTAGTCAGTTTAAGGGAAATTTTTCAGGAAGAAAGGGAAATGAACAAGAAAAAAATGGAAGAAAATGTAGTGAAAATATTGAAGAAAAAAGAGAAAATAGTGAGAGAAACAGTAGAAAGGAACAGATGTGTGATAATATTTGGAAACAGGGAGGAAGAAGAAAAAGTTAGGTCTGTGAGACTCGAGAGAGACTCAAATCAGGTGAGGCAAATATTGGACAAGATCAATCCCGAAGGAAACAAGTGGGAAAAAGAAATTGAGGAAGTAAGGAGGATAGGGCCATACAAGAAAGGGGAAGCAAGACCAATGAGAGTTAAGATGTCTTCAGAAAGTGTTGTAAATGACATACTTAAGGTGACCTGGAAACTCAGTAAAGAGGCAGGAATGGAAAATATTATAGTAAGAAAAGACTTGAATGAAGAAGAAAGAGAAGTCTTAAAATCTTTGAAGGACCAAGTAAAGGAAAAAAATGACAGGAGGACAGAGGAAGAACGTAAAACTTTTTTTGGGAGAGTGATGGATATGAAGGCAAGGAAGTGGTATGTGAAGAACTAGACGTGAAAGAAACAAAGGGGATGGATATGAATATGAAAAAGAGAAGAACGAGTAAAGATAACAACAGTGCAGTAAATCTGAGCATCATGTATAGTAATGTAGATGGATTAATATCTAAGAAAGGGGAAATTGGAGACTACTTAAATGAAAATAAACCTGAAATTGTTTGCCTAGTAGAGACAGACTAAATTGCCCCAAGATGTCGATATAAAATTATTTGGCTGGAATAATTATAAGATTTGGAGGAAGGACAGACAAGGCAAATTTGGGGGAGGAATAGTGATATTAACCCATAATGACCTAAGAGTAAAGAATATAGAAATTGAAAATACTAAGGCTGAACTTTTGGGAGTTGAAATAGAGGACAATTATGGAGAAAAAAACGGATGTAATAGATTTTTATATGCCCCCCAAAACTAGGGCATGGACAAAGGAAGATTACAAACAGTTAATAAGTGAATCCATTATTAGGCTAGAAATGTTAATTGAACGAAGAAATAGAATAATGTTAATGTGAGATTTTAACTGTAGAGAAGTTGATTGGGAAAGTATGGATGCTGGGAACAATGAAGAATCATGGGGAAATAAATTAATGGAATTGATGATGGAAAACATGTTAACCCAGTTGATCAAAGAAAACACAAGAATTAGGGGTGTTGATGAACCATCCAGGCTTGACCTACTATTCACAAAGGACCCAAATGATGTGAGGAACATAACCTACCATTGCCCCTTTGGTAAAAGTGATCATCTGGTAATTGAGATGGACGTGGTAGGAGTGAGGGAAGGAGAAAGAGATGAAAAACACAGAGAAAATAGATACAGTTATGGGAAGGCAGACTTTGCTTCCCTGAGGAACTTTTTCCAAAATGTAGAATGGAGTAAAATGAATATGATCACAAATGTTGATGAGAAATATGAGTTTTTGATAGAAGTATATAAAACAGGAGTTACTAAGTATGTCCCAAAATTTTCTGCAGCTATGGAAAGGAAGAAAGAATGGTTTAACAACAGATGTAGGATGGCACAAGAGGCAAGAAAAAAAGCATGGAAGAAAGTGAGAAGAAGGTATAGTGAAAGGGCCTGGGAGGAGTACAAGCAGGTTAGAAATGAATATGTAAGGATACGGAGAGAAGAGGAAAGGAAATACGAAAAATTATATTGTATCTAACTGTAAAAAAGAGCCGAAACTATTTTATAGGTTTGTAAATGGCAAAATGAAAGTTAAGGACAGTATAATACGACTGAGGGATGGAGATGAAACATACGAAAGAGAGGAAGACTTGTGTGAAATAATGAACAACAAGCTACAGTCAGTTTATGTATTGGAAGACGAATTTAGGGAGCCTGAAATGGAACCCAGGCTGACGAGAATGACCGAAATTACAGTTGACATGGATGATGTGCTACAGCTGATGAAGGATTTGGATGTGAGAAAAGCAATGGGACCAGATGGTGTGGCTGGATGGATCCTGAAGGAATGTGCCAACCAGTTAGTGTGGCCAGTTTATGTCATTATCAAAACCTCGCTTGAAAATGGACAGTTACCTAAAGATTGGAAAAGAGCAAGTATTGTGCCAATCTTTAAGGGAGGAGATAGGGAGGATCCACTTAATTATAGTCCTGTGTCACTTACTAGTATTGTTTGTAAAATCTGTGAGAAAGTTATTAGAAAAAGATGGATAAAGTATTTAGAAGAAAATGAAGTGATAACACCAAGACAGTTTGGTTTTAGGGAAGGAAGATCATGTATTACTAACCTACTAAGTTTCTACAGTAGGGTAACAGATGTCGTACAGGAGAGAGAGGGATGGGCAGACTGTGTCTATCTGGATCTTAAGAAAGCATTTGACAGGGTACCCTATAAGAGACTATTGTGGAAGTTGAGGACATTTGGAGGGGTGCATGGGAAACTATTAAAGTGGATGGGAGATTATTTGATAGGAAGGCAGATGAGAACCGTAATAAGAGACAAGGTATCACAATGGAGAAATGTGACTAGTGGAGTACCCCAGGGCTCTGTCTTGGCCCCAGTAATGTTTCTGATATATGTAAATGATTTGCCAGAGGGTTTGAATAGTTACATGAGTATGTTTGCAGATGATGCTAAAATTATGAAACATATTAAATGTATTGATAGTTGTAAAGAACTGCAAGAAGACTTGGACAAAATACACAGCTGGAGCCAGACTTGGAAAATGGACTTTAATGCCAAGAAGTGTCATGTATTAGAAATGGGTATAAGTGAAAGAAGATCACACTGGACATATAAAATGGGCAATGAGATGATTAGTAAAAGAAAGGATGAGAAAGATTTGGGAGTGATTATTCGGGATGACTTGTCACCAGAAAAGCATATAAACAAAATTATTGGGGGAACTTATGGATTACTGACCAACATGAAAGTGGCTTTTAATTATATGGATGAGGAAATGTTGAGGGAGTTGATAGTGACCATGATAAGACCAAGACTAGAGTATGCGGCGGTGGTATGGTCACCTCATTTGAAGAAGCATATTGATAAACTAGAAAGGGTCCAACGGATGGCAACGAAGATGATACCGTGTTTAAGGGAACTCACCTACGAGGAGAGATTGGAAAAACTGAAGTTACCAACATTGCGCGAGAGAAGGGAAAGAGGTGACTTGATCACGATATTTAGAAATGTAAGAGAATTGGAAAGGGTGGATAGAGAGGATCTTTTTGTGTTGGATGATGGAAGAACAAGAGGTCATGGCTTCAAGTTGAGGAAAAGTAGATGTCTTAATGATCTCAAAAAGTTCAGTTTCCCGAATAGAAGCATAAGTATTTGGAATGACTTAGACGAAGAGGTGGTGCAGGCGAAAAACATTCATGTATTTAAAACTAGATTAGATGAATGTAGATATGGAGACGGGACAACACGAGCTTAGCTCAATTCCTGTATACTACAAATAGGTAAATACACACACACACACACACAGGAAATCAGTTTTATTTGCTGTATGTTGAGGCATGTCAGTCAGGGGCTTACCCTTTATTGAAGTATATCACAACTTATGGGTTAAGTTCTGTAGATGGAAGTCATCTGGTGGTAGAGGGCATAAAGTATGGTAATAACTCGATACACAGTACCCCTGGATGCGATATCCTGGCTTAGTGATGGGGTAGAAATACTACCATACCCCGCCAAATGATGGCCAAACCCCAGTTTAACGATGGGTTTTGAGTTTTTAAACCGTTTTTGATGATATTTTAGACTAAAATTGTGTGGTTAGGTTGATTTATAAACTATTTTTAGACTTGGATTAATGTGTTTTAGCCATAGGTTGGGTGAACATTGTCATTTTTGGGTACAGTTTACTAAGCTTGATTTTTTCCAGACATTTGATGATTTTCAGATTTTATTTGTTGGTTTTATTATTTTTTTTAATGCATGGAAGAAGGAACCAAAGGCCATGGGTCCACAAACTGTTCCTTCCAAGAAAAAACAAATAATACAACAGAGCGCCAAATTCAAGATCCATTCATTTCGAGATGCCTGGACACACTACGTTTGAAAGACTGGAGATCATAGGAAGTAGGAAATGCAGACATAGGAAGACATTTCCAGAGTTGACCAGTTGCATAAATGAAAGACTGGGAGTAATGGTTAACTCTTTCATTAGAGAGTTGGACAGAAAAGGGATGAGAGGTTGATGCTAGACGGGTGCTACATACTCGTCATAGAGGTGGAGGAATGCAAGCAGACAGTTCAGAGGAACAGTAGCCATTGAAGCAGAGATAGAAAAGAGATAAAGATGCAACAGTGCAGCAAAGAGACAGAGGTTGAAGGGAGCCAGTAAGAGGAGGAGAGTTAATGAGACGAAAAGCCTTTGACTCCACCCTATTGAGAAGAGCAGTATATGGGGAGCCTCCCGACACATGAGAGTTGTACTCTAAACTGGGATGAATAAAACCTGTGTATAAAGTCAACAACTATGCTGGGGTACAGAAGGTTCAGAGTTGGCTTAGCACACCTAATCTCTTGGAAGCAGGTTTCACAAGAGATGTAATATGTTCTTTTCAAGATAAATCCCGAGTGAATGAAACTCCAAGCATGTTCAAGGGATGATGCAGGAAGATTTTGTTGGGTTGATAGGTGTAAGAAATGAGTCTTTGATGCATTAAAAACAACAAGATTATCTTTACCCCAGTCAGAGATACGAGCCAGGTCAGACATTAGGTGTGCCATAGCCTCATCCTTTGTTTGTTGAAGTAACTGCTGAGATGGACGTTGTGGGAATCGAATGGAAAGGTGAAGGGTGGAATCATCAGTGTACGAGTGGATAGGGTTAGATGTACAGCTTAGAAGGTCAGTGATGAATACGAGGAAGAGAGTTGGTGATATGACAGAGCCCTGAGGAACACCATTGTTGATAGATCTAGGAGAAGAGTGATGGCCGTCTATAACAGCGGCAATAGAATGGCCAGAAAGGAAGCTAGAGATGAAGGCACAGATAGAAGGATAGAAACCATAAGAGGGCAGTTTAGAAAGTAAAGATTTACGCCAGACTCAATTGAAAGCCTTTGAGATGTCAAGTGCAGTGGCAAACCTTTCACCAAAGTCCCAAAATGAGAATGACCAGGAGTCTGAAAGGTAGGTGAGAAGATCGCCGGTGGAGCGTCCTTAACAGAACTCTTACTGATGATCAGAAAGAAGGTTGTGATAGGAAAGATGCTTTAAAATTTTTTTGTTAAGAATAGATTCAAACACTTTTGAAACACAGGATGTTAAAGCAGTTGAATGATAGTTAGAGGGTTGGGAATGGTCACCCTTCTTTGGGACCAGCTGAATGAGAGCAGACTTCCAGCTACAAGTTGACAGACAAAGATAAAAGAGTTTACCTAGGCAGGGTATAAGCACAGAAGCACAGTTCTTGAAGACAACAGGAGGGACCCTATCAGGCCCATATGCCTTGTTAGTGTTGAGGCCAGTGATGGGTGAAAATACATCAGCTGGAGAAATTTTAATGTCAGCCATGAGGAAGTCAGAGGGGGAAGTGATGGAGGAACAGCACCGGAATCGTCTAAGGTGGAATTGGAGGAGAAGGTCTGAGCGAAAAGATCTGCTTTATCAGTAGAAGAAATAGCAACAGAGCCATCAGAGTAGAAAAGAGGAGAGAAGGATGATGAGGTAAAGTTGTTAGAAAGGTTTTTGGCAAGGTGCCAGAAGGAGCGGAATGATTTTTTTTTTTTTTTTTTTTTTTTAGCGGGGAGGGGGGTAATTTTTTTTTTTTTTTTTTTTTTTTTTTGGCCGACTCTGGGCATAGGCTGTGAAGCCTGCTATCAAGGCCCAACAGTCCTCCTACATACCATACACCTCTACATATCACCACTTCGGCGCTAACACCCACCGTCCATATTGAATACATGCTAGGGCTGTCTCATACAGGACTGGTGTATTGGTATTAGCGGGGGTATTTTTACGACATGTCGGTAGGTCTTTGGTAGATCAATAACGCCTGATTTTTATGAAATTCAAATCCTTAAACTGTTCCCTGCTTCAGCTGGGATTTGAACCTGGGTCCGTTAGGAGTGCAGGCCACCTCTCTACCCACTGAGCCACATTTACTACAGATGAAATTATTTTTAGCAGAGCGAAGAACAGACTTAGCACGATTTCTGGCAGAAACATAAGAAAGATGTGATTCCAGGGATGGGTTGGCTCCTGTACCTTTTATAGGCCCTCTTCTTGTTGTGGACAGCATTAAAACCAGCATGATTAAACCAAGGCTTTCTTGCATTAGACAGAGGATATGAGAAAGGAATGTATGCTTCCATGCCCAAGTGAATAACCTCCATAATGCGTAAGGCACACGCAGATGGCTCCCGGCCATGAAAGCAATAATCATTCCAGGGAAAATCAAAGAAGTACTGCCTGAGGGCCTCCCAATCTGCAGCTTCAAAGTGCCACAGGCGGCGTTTCTTTGGAGGGTCCACAGGCCGCACTGGTGTGATAGGACAGGTTAAGGTAATAAGCTTATGATCGGAGGAGCCCAACGGAGAGAAAAGATTAACAGTGGAAGCAGTAGGTTTAGTTGTAAGGAAGAGGTAAAGTATGTTGGAGCTCTCTCCAAGGCGGTCAGGGATACGTGTAGGGAGCAGTACAAGCTGCTCTAGGTCATTAAGAATAGAAAAGGTGTAGGCTTTTTCACCAGGTGGATCAGTGAAAGGAGAGATCTCCAAGAATGGAGATTTCAGAGAAAGGAGAATTGGATAGAATGTGTTCTATCGTAGAGGTAAGATAGTCAAAGAATTTTTGATAGTAGAATTATGCGGTAAGCAAACAGTGCAGATATATTTAGTCAGAGAATGACAGGAGAGCCAAAGCCAGATAGTAGAGAACTGAGAAGAATCAAGTTCAGGAACAAGAGAGCAAGATAGGTCGTGGCATACATATACACAACAGCCATATTTGGCATTGAAATGAATATAGAGTAAGTAGGAGGATACAGAAAAGGGTTTGCTGACAGTTGCGCAACCTCAGACAACTGTCTCTGTTAAGAAGAGAAGGTGATGTTTAGAGGAGGAGAGGTGGTGTTCCACAGAAAGAAAGTTAGAAGAAAGGCTGCAAATGTTGCAGAAATGAAGTGAGTCAGATAGTGGTTCCAGGTATGTTGAGTCGTCTCTGGGAGAGGGGCAGATGGTGGGGGCATTTATGGTCGCCCCCCGGGACTCCGAGTCATTGTTAGAGGTCGCCATTTTCCTTAATTTTGGAAAGGTAGTGTAGTGTGTACTGTGCATGTGGAATGGTGTAGACAGAGAACTTGTATTGGAGAGCATGCTGGGCTACTCTCCATGTAACTGAAACACTGAAAAAGTTCAGGAAAGGCGGATGGTCAGGAACTAGTCTCGAGGGCTGATGAAATGGGAGCTCCAGCTCTCCTTCATCAGCTTTCCATCCACCTCAGGAGTACTGCCCTGCTTGACTGGTGCTACAGTCTGCAGGTGTTAGGCTTAGGTTAGCTTCCCTTACAGCTGTCAGGCCATTTACATTGGCTTTAAACTTGTTTTTGGGCTCATTTGGGTGGGTTTTGGACTTGGTTTGGGGGGAAACCCAAGTCTGATAAATGTTCCCCATTACTTCACATGTTAAAAATACCTTGATATATGATATTCCACCTAACGATGGGGTTTTACCTAACCAGTTACATTGTTAAACTGGGATATACCTGTATTATAGATGTCATTGTACTGATGAAGCTAAAAGAGACAGAAAAACCCTTTTCTAACACTGTCATTTGTCATCCCACTCAGACTAACTGTAATGACTTACTGCTGTTGCTTCAAACCATAGACCAGCAGAGTCTTGGCAGCCTCAACCCCTGCCTGCTGGAGGGTTGGCATCAACGGCTTGTAGCTGGAACTGTATCTACATCTGAGCTTATGGCCTTTATGAGGTATGTACATTGGAGGACCATAATCGAGTACTTTGCCGTGTTTTATCTTGACTCTGTATGTGGTTATCGAGAGTAGTGCAGCACTAACTACTATGTTATAGCTTTGTTTGAAGGACAAGGTGCCTAGTTGGTTTGATTTCAGGCTGGTTTCAGTAGTGGTGACCCCCAGCTCCCCATACTTCCATTCTGCAGGAGGTACAAGACTGCTTGTGTAAGACACATACTGAGCAGTGAGGGAACTCCATCCCTATGCTATGCAGGGGTTTCATTTCTTCACTGTGCCTGTCATACTTTCCTTTTATGATATGTGGATAGTAGTCTTTCTTTCCTGTCCTCAGAGAGTAAATATTTCCTGAGTCATGGTCAATGTGTATTTAGAGCAGGGAGAACCATGGTGTTGGACACTTTTGTGTTCAGCATTACATCAGAATACAGTACATGTAGGAAAGGTATTTTGATCAGAGGTCTGACCCAATACCCACCTTTTTGTCACATTGTCCCAACTATAACTATGCCAGTATTTCCCTGTGGCAATTTTTATCAGAGCCCCCTAACCCCCCCCCCCCCCCCATTTTTTTTTTCTCCAGTAACCTGACCATAGCCATGTCATTGTTTTTCCGTAAAACATAAACTCTCATGCCAGCACATTCTCACTACCTGTTTGTCAGTTACATCACAATTACAAATATAAAGATTTTTAGTTCATTACTCTGATGAAAGAAGGGCTTGGTTGGAAGGGGGGATGAGATTCTGAGACTACAGAGTTGATTGATGTGCTGTGGGAGTTTTTGTACACTAGTTTACCTGCTCCATGTGAATACAGTAATCTTCCCACTATCCGACATAATAGAGCCAAAAGCATGACCGGAAAGTGGTCTTGTCCGGATAGTGGCCCTAGCACCAGTCATTCCTGACCCAAACCTAACCTAACCTAAATCGGAAAACCACCTACCTACCTCCCTATCGGACATGCATAGCACTTACTTAAGACCCCATTCACATAAATAATGGACACAAAGCATGAATTAATTGAATTTTAACAAAAAAATGATGATTTTGAGGAGAGTAAGGCAGCATAGTGTAAGTAAGTACTGGACATGGCAGTCACTAAGAAAATCACCCTTTCTCACATCTTATGCACTAAAATATGGGATCAAAGCATGAAATAAATAAATTGTTAACAGAAATTTATGATTTAGAGGTGTAGGGCAAAAATGTTCACCAGTTGACTAGATAGTGAACGTATGTAAGAGACATGGTAATCACAGAAAATCACCCCTTTCACAGCCTGTGTACTCAAATATGGGACACAAAGCATGAAGTAAATAAAATGTAACCAGAAAAATTATGATTTAGAGGTGTGTGGGGCAAAAACGTTCACCAGTTGACTAGATAGTGAAGGTATGTAAGAGACA
Source organism: Birgus latro (assembly GCA_018397915.1). Classification (NCBI taxonomy): domain Eukaryota; kingdom Metazoa; phylum Arthropoda; class Malacostraca; order Decapoda; family Coenobitidae; genus Birgus; species Birgus latro. The sequence goes on along the minus strand of JAGKTI010007781.1, from coordinate 1,374 downwards.
TGGTAATCACTGAGAAAATCACCTCTTTCACAGCCTGTGCACTCAAATATGGGACACAAAGCATGAAGTAAATAAAATGTAACCAGAGAATGAGGATTTAGAAGTGATTATGGAAAATATTGGGCAGCTGACAGTGTACTTACATGTCTGTGGTGGCTGTTTACCCCACCTCTAAAGCTCTGACAGTGGTGAAAATTCTTTTGAAGCATGTACAGTAATCCAGTGTTGAACTGCACTTAATCCTTAGCACTGTGAATTATGATTGTTTAAACAAAAACTCACGGCAGTTCAGAGGCAACTGTCAGAGTGGCGGGAGGGGGAGAGAGTGGGAATGTAAATGTAAACAAGGCCGTTTGGCGCCGCGCACCAAATACGAGTCAAGATTTTTTTTTTTTTTTTTTTTTTTTTTTTTGGCATTTTCAGGTTTCGAACATCAGCCTACGATGTCCGAACAGTGATGTAACCGGATAGTGGTCATCCAGAAAGTAGAGAGATTACTGTATTCTCATAGAAGCAGAGTCATTCATTTCATTCATCATGTAATCCTGTATTGCCCTATAAGGAGTGAAGGAGCCCAGGGCTAGGCAAGTTGGTCGTGACATTTAAGATGAGCGTGGCCAGCCTCACTCATTCTCCCTTGGATATAAATCTGCACAAGCTCAATCCGATTGGAGTGCCTTAATTACCCACTAAACCACCAGGTGCCATAATTTGGTTATGTGGTTACCACCCAGCACAGTAAATGGTTTCCTGGTGTACAGGAAACCATTTGACTTGTCACTCGGTGTAGGGTCACCCATAGACAGAAGGAAGAGGAAAGAATGAAGGAAAGAAAGACAGAAGAGGAAGGAAGCAAAGAAGGAAGGTAGAGAGGAAAGGGGAGGCACTTGAGAGCTGCACTGCATTGAGTGAGTGGATGGTGAGCACCCCCACCTACCACTAATAGAAGCAGATACACATTGTAAAACCCGTCATTACTTTTCATATCTCATTGGTGATTTCTCGTGTAACATAATAATTTTCTTGAGTGTATTAACAGTGACAAGGATGGTGCTTTAATTATTATTGAGTGAGTGGAGAACACTTTAATGAACTGTTGAACATTGAGAATGAAAGTAATGCAAGTATAAGTGGCTGAGGAATGGCAGGGAGAAGGAGGGTTGTGAGAAGAGAGGAAGAAATCTCCAGGATGGAAGTGGTGCAAGCAATGAAGATAGTTAAAATGGGGAAAGCCCCAGGAATTGATGGAGTGTGTGGTGAAATGCTGAAGCATGGGGGAGAGATAGTAATTGAATGGATGTGGAAGGTGTGCAGATTGGCTTGGGAGGAGGGTAGAGTCCCGGAGGATTGGAAGTCAGGTATAATTATTCCTCT
>JAGKTI010007780.1:21450-35687 GCA_018397915.1 Birgus latro | reverse complement strand
CACACACACACACACACACACACACACACACACACTCTCATAATCACAGAGAGCAAGACAGCAGTCTACTCTTCTGAGACAGAGTCCCTGAAAAAGCAGGAAAACTCAGAAAAAAAATCTCAGTGTCAGAGACAAAGTCCAACAACTCCCCAAAACAGACTAAACTCTCAAAAAGTCTTCCTCTATAACTGAGACTAAGTCCAGTGTGAAAGAGAGACGGGCCAGAGGTCTGCACAACACACTGGCTGGACATGGAGTGACTAGAACAAAGAAGATTAGAGTGTTTGCCTTTTTGGCCTGGTAACGCCAGGTACCCCTGCTTGTAAATTATATTCAATGACTTAAGATTTATTTCTATACCTCAATATACTAATTGCCAGGTGCCTTAGTATTCACATACCGGTAAAGTGCGCTTTTGAACGAGTGACGAGCGAGCGAACTTCATGTTATCGCAACTTCTCTCTGATATATCAGTCGCAGGATGAAGGTAAGAAACAGGGCGTTTTCCCTGGATGATTTATCCCTGGATGATTTTCGGCTACTGATTAGGTATAGATTCGCTGACTGAGTAATGTAGAACACATTACGAAGCAAAGAAAGCTGAAGTTCTAAGGGTTTGTTTGACCCACATAGGTTCCAACGGTACGAGGTAAAGCGAGGCGCCGTAGCATTCATCAGAAACGCAATGCTAAATTCTACAATCTCCGCTGCCAACCTGCCGTGTCAAAACGATCAGGACTTATGTATTGATGAGATGATTAAAGCCAGTAACGGGGTGTTTTCGCTTGGTGAATTCACCATCAAAACATAGCTAAATCATTAATGTAATATTATAGGCGAAATATCTGACAATCAATTGCCAGAGCTGATACTAAAAAACACAGTGTTACCATGGAAATCTTTCTTTGATTTCGTAACTGAGGCGTTCACAGATGAGAGCCAAGCCGAACACTCCCTCGGAAAACTCGAGATTCCAAGGGGTTCCCACGTCTTTATGGGTGAGTTTTTAGTTCATAAAATTTTTTAAATGAATGTATCACTTGAAGAAAGAATTTCAACTCTACTTCACACAGGAGTAATGTTATTAGGTTCTGCTTAGCAAGACGGTCGGGTCAGGCCAGGTCGGGCCGGATCGCTCATTTCCAGACAACTGAGAGTAAACACTGCTCGCTCGCTTCTCTCATAACAAAGCAGATAAAGTGTAATAAAGAATTGCTTTAATCTGGTGGAACTGAGGAACTCTCAAACTTAAATGCTTTTAAGTGGTTACACTGAATTTGTTAAGCCCATGATCATAAGTACCAATGATTTTTCTTGATTTCTGGTTTATCAACGTTCTACTCTAAATACACTTGGTCAGTCAGCGAGCTGAAACGGGTTAGGGATCTTTGATTTAACACGATATTGTGACCCTGCATGATCTTGAGGTGAGGCTGAATGCGAGAGAGGTATCGTCCACATTCACGCTTTACTGAGCATAAGTTCACAAAGCTAACACTTATCTGTGTGATTTTAGTGTTTACATTATCACTGAGAGACATAAGTCATGGTGTTGTAAGCCTTTTGGCCTTGATCTAAGAGCAGAGCTGAGTCTGTTTGTGAGCAGTCCGATCAACTCGTAATCTAGGAAAAATAATCTTGTCTCTGTAATACATAATTATGAACTAATCCTCTTGTGTGGCTGTCATAGTCAGTTGGCCTGTCCTGGTTTTCCACCAACAAAGATTAATGCGACAAAAACAGTCTTCAATAATATCCCGAATAATTGTCATTTTAAAGATAATTTCACATAATCATAACTTTAGGAGAGGGAGGGGATGCATTGTTGCTGTGAGACAGGCATGTGAAAAGTTTTTAGCAAAAGGCAAGGATGTGTTTTGGGCGTTCATTGATTTAGAGAAAGCGTATGATAAAATTGATAGGGAGGCTTTGTGGACTGTTTAAGACTGTATGGGTATGGTGGTAGGTAGCTAAGAGGAGTGAAAAGTTTTTATGTAAATAGTAGAGCATGTGTAAGAGTGGGAAATACTGTGAGTGATTGGTTTCCTGTGAGAGTGGGGCTGCGACAGGGATGTGTGATGTCGCCTTGGTTGCTTAATACTTGTGTGGATGGTGTTGTAAGGGAGGTGAATGCAAGAGTGTTAGGTGGAGGTCTGAGTCTGGTGAATGTTGATGGTAGAGAGTGGAATCTGAAGCAGCTGCTTTTTGCAGATGATACTGCACTGGTGGCTGACTCAGAGGAGAGATTGAGACAGCTGGTAGAAGAGTGTGTGAAAGGAGGTAATTGAAAGTAAATGAGAATACGAGGAAAATGATGAAGTGTACGAGGTTGGTAGATGGTAGGAGGATGAATATAGTTTTGAATGCTGAGTTGTTTGAGGAGGTAAAGTGTCTCATGTATTTAGAGTCACATGTTGCTGTGGATGGGAGAATAGATGCAGAAGTGAAGTTTAGAATGAATGAAGTAGGAAAGGTGCTGGGAGGAATGAAAAAAATGTTTAGATGTCGTTCACTTAGAATGGATGTGAAGAGAAGGCTGTATGAGGGTGTTGTGGTACCGACTGTGTTATATGGGGCTGAAACATGGAATGTGGGTGTATCAGAGAGGAAGAGTTTGGATGTAATGGAGATGAGGTGTCTGAGGAGTATGTGTGGAATGATGCGTATCGATCGGGTGAGAAATGATGAAGTGCGAAGGAGAACTGGAGGTGTGCAGAAGATGGCTGATCGAGTTGAACAGAGGGTGTTGCGATGGTTTGGGCATATGGAGAGATTGGATGATGAGCGATTGGTAAAAAGACAACTAGATCTGATGTGAAAGGTGTAAGGCTGAGAGGAAGTCAATGAATAGGATGGATGGACAGTGTGAGGAGAGCGTTGGATGTGAGAGGGATGATTGTTGAGCAAGGGAGAGTGGCTGTAGGTGACAGAAATGACTGGAGAGAAATTGTGAATGAATAAATGAAAACGCAGCCCTGAGGGGATTTTCTCCCGCATTTGGTCTGATTTAAATCAAATAAGGATAACAACTATGCAAAATATACGGACAAGAAGAAATGAAGAAAAAACACCTACCTTTACGTAGTTACTTTGAAACAAACGGCTAAAACAACAAAGAAATAAATTAGATTGTTAAGCAATAGGATCACACGGTCTCAGATTACATAGCCACCACCCCGCCAGCAAGTAATTATGAAAAAGATAGTGTTTCTTGCTGTAATGCAATTTGATAGAACCACTTGTAAAATACGAAAGTCTTTAATACTGTATAATACTTAGCATCATGAAAGAGCTAGTTCCAAGTGTGGGTGGACTGCATAAGTTTTATGTCATAATGGGAGTGTTAGGGCTTGGGAGAGTCCTGTGGCCCCTGCCAAACCTTTATGTCCTCGGCCACACCCAGCACTTGACGACTGCTTCACAAGACACTCTTTGACTTACACAACGTGATGCAATACCTTCGGCGCCTTGATGTCGGTGTCGCTCCTGTTCCCACGATGAAAAAGTTGGCTCATGTACCATCTCAGTGAGAAAGAATTTTCTTGGGAAAAATTCAGTTTGTAACTTGCACGGTACAAACAATCGGCGACAACAGTTGTAATTCCCTAAACATGTTTAAGATACAGGGAATACTCATGGAGGTGCAAACTCCAGTGGGTTAGGTGCGGTTCTTATGCCCCCTCCCTTTTTTTTATTCAATGGTTGAAACTTAGTAAACACCACAACTGGTCCATTCCCTGCATTAACAGTGTAATATGTTAAACAGCAAATGAATGAAAGCAATTGTTTCTCTGTGGCTGAATTATTCCTTTGAGCCAAGTTAAATTTCCTATTAAAATACAGAAAATTCTGTTTTCGCGTCATTCTCCTGGAGAAGCACTGCACCAGCCCCAGCATTACTAGTACTATATCTACTGCTAACTTAAACGGCGTAATAAAATAATGAACCTGTAGAACAGGATGACCCGACACCATGTCGTTAACTCTGCAAAAACCTTTCTCACACGTCTGCTTCCATTAATATTGCACTCCCATGAGCAAATCAGTCAAAGGTGTACATCAGAATAGTTCACAATAAATTTTCAATAGTACAACCACACCCAAATAGTGCCGTAACTCTTTCCTGGTTATAGGTGTAGGGAGATTAACCTTTGCTGTGTGTTAAGTAGTTTCATCTACTCTTTCATTTCCTTAATATTGAACATGAACAGGACCAGTCGGCTACCATATTAGCAAGTGACAGTCTCTTTAACAGTGCATCTGGTCGGGCTAAACATTCTTCCCTGGCATCGTAGTGTAGTGGCGCTACATTTTCTTCTCAGGTATCGTAGTCTATTCAGGCTATATTTACCTCATAGGTATCGTATATTAATGTTTTTTGAGATATCAGTTGTAGATGACTACGTCATCTATATACGATATATGTCATCTATATATGATAACATCGTCCAAATCATCAGTTACACTATTAACTATTAAATGCGGTACGAACATTTTTCATTCCATACGGCATTACATATGCAAGTCTGTGCATTAATCACAAAACACTTCTCATGCCAAAGGAGACCTGCCAGTAACCCTTGAGAATATCTAGGTTAGTGCTAAACTGGATAATTCCACTCCAACCTCTACAACCATCTGCTCATGCCAGGAAATAAGATAAAGTTTGATTGGATTGTTAGCCTCCTGTGACCAGTAAACAAGGAGTAAGGCCCACTTGGTTTTTGAACTAAAGTGATTCATGAGCACCACTCACTCTGGGAAGAGTCAGTTAAACCGGGTTCCAGTATTAGGCTAGTTCATGGTGGAGGAGGGTTCACTTCTATAGACATACTTGGCAAGGAGGCTGCTTCACTAGACTGAACATCTGACGCCAACATCATGCTTGTCCACGTCCGTCAAACTTGACAAGGCTCGGAACGCCTCTGGATACCTTTGAGGCACAGCAGTCAGATCTGCCTTCTGCCGTGCTAAGTGGGAAAGCTTATCAGGCATCTCTTTCCAACTCTGCCGATTCTGTCTCCTACTTCTAGCATTGAGGCAGTTGGACAAAATTCAAAATAAAGTCATTAGATTATTCAATACTTCTGCCATTATACAGGACCTTCCTCCATTGTCAGTCCGCAGAGGTGTTTACCTTTAGCATTATTTTACCGATATTTTTACCATAAGTGCGTGACGAACTTGCTTCAATTGTGCCTCCCCTTCACATTGTCGCGCCCTCCCTTAATATAACAATGATATTTATCTCGGGAATATTATCCTCCCGTATTAACTTTGGTAGCGTGAAACAAAAGACGCTGGCAATGCGCGACTTCGGTTTTCACTATTCACATATACTCATAACTGGGAACTGGAAGAAATGAAAAATGATATGGCTTTTCTAGGGTTTAATTATAAAAAAATGTATTCACAAAATATTTACACACATAAAAATGATGAGGTATTTTCCCACCTCATTTCACTTCATATAAAGTTCCGTGCTAGAAGCCGCACTTAACCATCTACACTCAGTTCACTTTATTACTAACACTATGTTAATTAATTAAAGCTCTCATAAAAGTTCCTTGCTTTAAAATCAGCCTTATATATTTAGTCCTGTAATACTCACTAGTGCTGTTATAAGTAAAGCACTCTTTTATTCATATTCACTTATTGATATTAGGTTACACTTACATTATTATCTTATCACTTAGTACAAGAAATACATTTAAACATTAAAATCTTCTCTCCTTCCATTTCTTTTCTAAGTAACTAGGAGTCTCTCTACAAAGTCCCGACGACAGACAAATAATAGCACTGTTCACAAGTTGTACCCGCGATTACGTAAGCTTGTACTTTTACTCACTGACAACAGAAGTGCTCTCATGTCGCCCCTGGAACTCTACTTCCTTTCGGCTTCACAGTAACGTCCCCCGTGACGTCTCGCTGCTGCCCCGGGCTGCGTCTCCCCGTCACTCACGGCGTTACCCTCAGCTCTGACTCTCAAACTGTGCTCTCTAACCTATCATTGCCTCAAGGGTTGCCGATGTTCACCAGCAGGTCACATGGTTGCGAGGTGGGTGATGGCCTCACACCGCCCTCATCCACGTCATCCACGCGTCATCCACCGTAGAGGCTCGAGCAAAAGCAGAGACTCAGCACGCATTCCCACAGCGGCAAATGCAAAGTCAGCACGTGTTCCCACCGTCTCCACAACCTCCAACCAACATCACTCCTCTGACTCTCTTTCTCTCTCCTTTCTCTTCAGCTTTCACTTACTTTCTCTATCAACCTTCCTTCCTTACTCCACCTCCCTATACCTATTGTCCGCAGCTATACGTGGAGCTGACATCAAACTCCCTGCTCTCTCTCTTCCGTCCGTGTATCACCCTAAACTCACGTCCAGCAGGTGTACTCGTATCCACACCTGTTACAGCTGTGTGTCTGCTTACATCTGCCTGAGGAGAGCCTTGTCGGCTTCCTGACATTTCTCCCCCCAAAGATGAAATCACACGTCCGCGTCGTGAGTAGAGCATGACGGGGTTCTGTGCACGTCGACGTCTGAGTATGGACTCAAGTCTGCAACATGTACACCCACAGCCATTGGTGTAACACTTGTAAAGGATATATGCGGACAGGAGAACCAGAAAGAGAGCTATTCCAGCATGGACATAGTACTAGAAGAAAGTGGAGGAACTGAAGGGTTTGAGAGGTTCAGTCAACTGCAACTGACTTTGATATTTAAGGAGATCATCCAGAAACAGAGGAGTATTGTTAAGGTTAGGTCCTAAAGTGGGTAAGTCCTTAATAGCTGTAAGTTCAGCATATGTGAGTGAGGTACTGAGGTTTAAGAGATGGGGGTAAACAGTGAGCTTAGTTTCTACAGTGAGAGTTGCATAAGCAGGAAGGGTCAAGGCCTCACTGTGAGCACTACAGCCATCTCCCAAGACCAGTTTATCTACTCCCTTAACAATTTGCACTGTCTTCCTAATAATATTTACTGCACACTTCAATGTAAACTGCAAAAGTTGTGCCGTAGAGAAACACCAGTGATTTTTCAGTTTCACAAAAACTGGACTGAATGAAGTTAAGATTTCTTTCCTACAGAGCTTTGTAGCATTGTTTCTGTTAAGAAAAGAATCACTCTTACAAGATGGAGTTGACACGTGATATACTGATCCCAAAGGTTCACAGATCACCAAGTCCTGGTGGTCCCTGCAACTGGTGAAATCTTGAAACAGCACATAATGGAGGCGGTCTTCCGTGAAAGCAAGGAAGTTAAACTGGTGAAGTACCCTCACGTAGACCTCCGTAGCAGGCACACTGTAAGGAAGTGAGGTGATCCTAAAGATGTCAAATACATCAGAAGGGTCACCCAACACCGGTATTAGTAAATAAAAGCACAGAGCTGACATGTAACCTCGAGGTACAACTTTGAAGATGTCACGGTACAGTGCTAGATATTCTGGCCTCGCTGGGAAAAGTAGACCCGGCTCCTTGAGTGAGATATTCCCCAATAATTCCAACAAGATTTCGTTAAGGACAATATCTAAACTCAGCCTAGCCTGAAGCATCTCTTGTATGCCCAACTTAATTCTAAAATGATCAGCTATGATGTCAGACAAGGCGAGTTCAAGGTTAAACAAAGCCTCATACATCTTTACTTCATTTTCCAACTCTAAGGTCTTCAGTGAATACAACCGTATGATACTGTGAGAAATGTTTGCAGCCTTCTGTATCTTCAACAGTGCTGCCTGCATGTGTGACACATTCCTTATTGTGCTATTCAATACCTTGAAATGAACATTTAATACTGACCTCTCCTTCTCTGACATCGTCTCAAGGCTTCCTAATCTAGCATGAATGTCATCAACCTGTTGTTGAGTAGCTGTTCCAAACAAGACATTGGCAAATTGCCCCAATATGTCGATCGCACCCCTCCTGGAGCAATGACTCCATGGATGATCTGACATGAGATAGTCTATGTAATTGCTCAAATCCTGATAACGAACATCAAATTCAATTTGAAATGCATGCACAGTGTTCTGTAATGAGGCAACTAGAGTGCTGCCATTATCCATGTGGCCTACATTCCACAATATGGCATCACTCAAGTTGCGAGCAACAAGTAATGGTTGGAACAACTCCTCCTTATTAAGTGCAAATGGAACTACATAGTTATTTCCTGTGATCATCAAACGACCCGCAGGTGAAAACACCAATCCCAAGTTGCCAGGTGTCTCCTCTCGTGGTCCTATCGATTCCAATTGGGATGGACTTACCCAAACCCAAGCAGTCATCTGCAAGAGATTCGTAAAACTATAACCACAAGTTCACCTGACTATCATTTATTCATTTAGTAAAAACTACATGTCTCCTGTGTCGTCCTCAGTCACTTCAGTCTGTGTTTCAGTCGCACCAGGTGCCTCTGCTTGTGCCGTCTGATATTCTATAGGTCTATCCATACACAACGGGTAGTCTGGGACACTAGAATGTGACCGCATACTGTATCTGCAATGTGGTGGAGCGTGAGGTGTGGTGTGGTGTGGTGGTGGAGGTGAGGGATGGCCTTGACACTCAGCGGTGGCTTGCCGCAACCCCCGCACCGCACACTCGCCGAGTTGCCAGTTATACCATTACCTATAGCTTGACTTACTTGTGGGGGAGGCAAACTAAAGTCAATTACAGGCCCTGGGATACATTCTTCCTCATTTATTTCCTCACCTTCAGTTTCCCCTTTATCCCTAGTCTCTCCACCTTCATGAATAGGATAAGCCATTCTCGCATTACAATTTTGCTTCCTTGTAATACACTCCTCCTTGACCACATTCACCCTGTCAGTGTGTAAAGTGGTTACTTTCCCCCCTTGTATTGGACGAACTTTGATGACAACATCATTTACCCGATCAATTACACGATAGGGTCCTGAAAAGAAAGGTTGCAATTTCCTTGCCACCCCCCTGGCAGGAACAGTCTTCACATAAACACGGTCCCCTACCATAAGTGGTTTCATTATACATCGCTTCGCCCTTCTGTTCTCATTCTCTGTGCTCGCACGATCGAGCAAGTCCTGGCATCTTTCAAAAACCTTTATTGCCATAGCAGCAAATAAATTAGGTATATCCTCAAGGTTTTACTTCAAAGATGGGTCCTGCACTACATGATAAGGCATCTGTGGATCCCTGAGAAACAACAAGAAGTAAGGAGAATCATGGAGAGTCCGATTATATCCAGAGTTATAGGCCATCATAGCAACTGGTACCATTCTATGCCAGTGATTAGCGTTCTGGTCCACCATAGTACGTATTATTTGAATGATGGTACCATTTGCCCTCTCCACCAATCCATTAGAGGATGGGTGATAAGGAGTAATGTTCACATGTTTCATATGCAACAAACGTGCCAATTCCTGAAACACCTTGTTAACAAATTCAGTTCCCCGATCAGTGACTAATTGTTGTGGAGTTCCGTAAATACAAATGACTCGCTCCACAAACACTCTAGCCACCTCTTCGGCAGACTTAGACTTTAATGGTTCCGCGATAAGAAATCGAGTCATCGCATCAATGAAAGTTAAGACATAATAATGCCCTTCCTCTGATCTATTTAGTGGACCAATCAAATCCATATGACACCTGACCCATGGGGCAGTGACATCGGGGAAACGGAGAAGCGGGCTTGGGGCGTCCCCCAAACGCTTCAAACGTATACACTGGGTACACTGTTTGCAAAATTCCACGACATCTCTCTCCATCTGAGGCCAGTATGCAAACCGTCTCGCATGAGTTAAAGTAATCTTGGTTCCACCATGACCAGATAACGGTAAGCAATGAGCAAGTCTAAGTGCAGAGTGAACGCTATCTTCTGGGACTACAATTTGGAATACTTCCCCTATGCCAAATGACCGACTCTCCTTCTTATAGAGCAAACCGTCTGGCAACAAATGAAAGCAGTCCAATTTTGCTGGCAATTTTGGTACCTCTGTGGTCTCATTCCGCAAATAACTCTTTAATCTACCCCAAACTGGGTGTGAATCTTGTCGCCTTATCTCAGTGACATCCCAATCTATTGTGTCTATTTCCACAGCGCCTGAACTCACAAGTAGTGCAACTTCATCTTCATCATTAGACTGAGTCGTTCTCAAACGGGATAGAGCATCCGCTACAATATTCTGCTGCCCTGGTAAATATTCAACCTTGATGTCATATTCGGCTACCTGGATTTGCCATCTTGCAATCCTCCCTGAAGCCGCATTTACATTAAACAACCAAGTAAGAGGTCGATGATCGGTCTGAATCAATATCTCATAACCCAAGATAAGTGGTCGGTTCACCTTCAAGCCGTAAACAATACTAAACGCTTCCTGCTCAGTCGTAGCATAGTTCAACTCTGCCTTCTTTAGAGCACGGCTGAAAAAAGTTAATGGCCGAAGGAACCCTTGATCATCTTTCTGTTGCAAAACTCCGCCAATCGCCGTACCACTGGCGTCCGTAGTTAACACAAAAGGTCTATCAAAGCGAGGAAAAGCTAGCAATACATCTTCCACTAACTTCCGCTTAAGTTGGCAGAACGCGCGGTCTGCCTCCACATTCCACTTCACGCGCTGCTGCGTGTTCTTCACGTCCTTCCCACGAGTAAGTTTCGTGAGTGGTGCCGCTATCTGGGAGAAATTTTCCACAAACCGGCGATAGTAATTTACTAACCCCAAGAAACTCTAGAGCTCTTTCAAAGTACTGGGTACCACAATATCTTGGATTGCACGGATTTTCTCTGGCTGAGGGCGTAATCCCTCAGTTGTGATGACATGGCCTAAAAAGGATACTTCCTGTTTAAAGAAACTACACTTCGGCAATTTAATAGTTAGCTTTGCCCCTTCTAGACGTCCCAAGACCTCATCTAGGTTATGTACATGAGCATCAAACGTTTTTCCATAAATAATAATGTCATCCAAAAAAGTATGGGTTATCTTTCCCGTGAGACCAATCATGACTTCATTAATTATACGCTGGAAAGAAGCCGGCGCATCTTTTAATCCAAAAGGAAGGTTACAATATTCCCAGTGCCTTTCAGGTGAAGAAAAAGCCGTGAGAGGCTTAGACTCCTCATCCAAAGATATCTGGTGATAGCCCTGCTTTAAGTCTAAATTACTGAAGTACTTATTCTCACCTAACTGTGAAAGAATATGCTCAGTATTGGGCAATGGGTAAGGAGCCGTAACTATCTGCTTATTTAAATGTCTAAAGTCTAAGCAGATCCGCAAACCACCATTCTTCTTAACTACTGGAACTAGTGGTGAAGAATAAGGTGAACGAGAAGGCCTGATAATCCCCTGTCTACATAAATCCTCAAGCTGCTTACGTACTTGATCATGCCACTTCGTTGGTATACTGTATGGCCTACGGTTCACTATCGGTCCATCCGCACATATGTGATGATAGAAGTATGGTGAAGTAGTAAGTGGGTCCTCTGGTAACACAAAAACATTTGGGTGTGTCCTTATTAGCCTTTTTAATGCTTCATTTTCCTGGCTAGAAGGAATTGTTATCTGATCTACCTCCGTGTACAGTCTCCTGAGTCTATCCTCACTCATTACTCTAGTGATCTGATCTCCCTCTTGACTCACTTGCTCCTCCCCCCACCTGACTTCTTCATAAGGGGATACAGTACCTACCCTGAATTCCCCATCTATAAATATCCTGTCAGGGGTTAAATTTGCATACGCGACTGTGAAACATGTTCCTTCCCCAGTTGCCCCATTTTCCACTGGACTTACAATACCTGGCCACAACACCACCGCAATTGAACTACCAGTGTTTGGCATAAACATTCCTACCTCCCACCCACTTAACGCTGTCTTTAACGTTATTGCTTCATATGTGTAAGGTTCCAGAATGTCTGTCTCATTCGTGACACAATGACTTGTCACAAAATCCTCTTCCTCCTTTTCCTTGGATGAAGGAACTGCTTCAGTTATCACAAAAGAAGGATTGAACTCTACACGAGAAACACTCCCTCCCTCGGTTACCAAATCAAGATCCTCTTCCCCGACTTTTATACATAGCAGGTTGGCAGTGATACTTAGGCTATGTGCGAATATGAAATCAACTCCCAAAATTATGGAAATGGCTGAGGGTAGGTCCCTCACTACCACAAATTCCTGATTATATTTTCTATCACCTAATTCTACCTGGAAATTCACCAATCCCAATATGTCCATTGCATCACTGCTGGCGGACACCAACCCACCGCCTCGATAAGGTCGGAGATTAGTATCAGGTCCTGACGCAAACTCATAGGTCTGTTGGCTAATCAAAGATTTACAAGCTCCTGTATCCAGAAGTATCTCACAATGTAAATTCCCACACATGCCTTTTACCACCACCAACTTCGCCACTTCATCACTTGTAGTGACAGTTACTAAGTTCCCCAGCTCGATTCCTCCAGCTTTTTTTTTCTTCCTCGGGTGACTTAGTCTTTTTCCAGTTACACTGACCTGTACTATGTGTAGTACTCTGACATTCCCTACATCTAGCTACTGGCTGTCCGGGATTATCCACACGGACTGCACAGTGCTCAGCTCTGTCCCGTCATGGAGCAACGAAAACATTTGATCCTTTTCCTCTGCTCCTGTGACAAATGATCATACTTCCCCTGTAGGAGTGGCCTGTCCCCACGATATCGTTTAGCGAAGTGCCCTGGCTTCCCACACCTACGGCAATCATTATTGTCACGGGAACTTGCACCGCATGAACCTTGATGCGTTTCTGTGCCACTCGCACTCGTACGATTCCTCGCCCCAGTGTTCGGCTGAACCTTTGGCCTCGGCGACGCACTCACACTGCCTGCACTCGGGTTTACACTAGCAAGGGGAGGCGGTGGCTCGATCGGTAGAGAGGTGGCTTGCAGTCCCGACGGACCCAGGTTCGAATCCTCACTGGGGCAGGGAACAGTTTAAGGATTCGAATTTCATTAAATCAGGCTTTACTGATCTACCAGAAGACCCGCCGACATGTCGTAAAAATACCCCCGCTAATACCAATTCACCAGTCCTGTATGAGACAGCCCTAGCATGTATTCAATATGGATGGTGAATATTAGCGCCGAAGTGGTGACATGTAGAGGTGTTGGTATGTAGGAGGACTGCTGGGCCTTGATAGCAGGCTGTGAAGCCTATGCCCAATGTCGGACACACAAAAAAAATCGTTCCCTGTCTCTTTTCTTTCAATACATTTTCTTCTGACAGAGGCGAATTTGTCTTCTCTGCCCACTTGACTCCCTCCTTCACTATCTCTACTGGGTTATTGTACCGGCTCTGAGGAATATGTGCAACATATTGTTTAGGAAACATGTCCAAAAAATTATTGACAATGATAAGATTCACTGATTCCCGGAAAGTTGCACGTACTCTGACAATCCTATCCCCCAGACTCTGTAACATGTAGAAGTAGTGAAGTGGAGTTTCCCCGGGGTTCCTTTTTGCCGTAAGTAACTCCCGGTGTAACATCTCTAGACTCTTTTCAGTGTAATACTGTTCCCACACACCATCTTTGAACGCATCCCAGTCCCCACCAGATTCCCGGATTAAAATCTCCATAATCGCTTGCGCAGGACCGAGTGAAAATGTCCTAGCCACTTCCATTCTCCCTTTCGTAGTCCACTTCGTATTATCATCGGTCCTCATCTCTATGTCATTTAACCAGATCATAACATCTGGCTCCAATCGTTTTCCTGGATATTCCGTTGAGGAGCGAAATTTTGAACTACAAAAATATTTCATAGCCCCCAATTGTTGTATGGGATTCTTGCTATAATCTGAGATGGCCTGTGACAACTGCTGCGATAACTGTACACTATCCCCCCCAGTACTTCCCGTAGTGGTTCCAACACCACTACCCGAAGCGTTAGGTTTAGTAGGTGTTGTACTCATTGTGTCATAGTCTTCTGTGTCAGAATCGTCAGAAACAGAGTCAAAATCGGCAGAAACAGAGTCAGAATCATCTGAATCAACTAATTCCTGAACTGGGTTTGGATCGCCTTTCCAATCAGAATCACTCATTTGCAGAACAAATTAAAAGAAAAAATATTCACTATTCACTATTTCTTCCTTCCACTTCCTTTAAGTTGTTTCCTTTAATTATTCCCAACTCTGTTATTGGTAACAATTAAAATAACTATCCCCACCGCTGCTACCATATGTCGCGCCCTCCCTTAATATAGCAATGATATTTATCTCGGGAATATTATCCTCCCGTATT
>JAGKTI010007780.1:0-11557 GCA_018397915.1 Birgus latro | reverse complement strand
GTGTGTGTGTGTGTGTGTGTGTGTGTGTGTGTGTGTGCGGGAGATATCGCGAGAATAAGATGTTTTTATGAGCTGTTTTGACTCATACTTAATCAAACAAGCTTAAATTTTAGTCACATAAACTTCAATGTTTCCAGTAACCTTTGAAAGGAACTAGAAGTTCGTCGGAGGCCAGAGGAAGAGAGCGCTGAAGAAGTGTTTTATGCAGTCAGAGAATGCGGGTCACCCAGGAGAGCGCCAGACCGTATTGCTAGTTTGGGAGGTGACATCTGTGCTGTATAATACTAAAAAAACAGTAATTTTCAATTATAAGGACACTTGTTGCACTGCACTGTTGTATGGACATAACCTACAAGAGTAAAAGAACAAGTTCTGTGGTTAGTGCTGAACATGCCACGAGAGCGTAATGGTAATGGAGGTGACAAAGGATTTTCCTCATAATTTTGGCATTTCCTTACCAAATATATCATTTGATAATATCCTTTATTACTACAAAGTCACTTACAAGGGACTGAAGTAACATTATTATGAAGCTGCCATGAGAGAGACATAATGTACCATTTGACCACCAAAAATAGTCACTTATTTACGTATTCTTCTACCACTTATTATTAGTCATGCACTTCCAGGGTAATTTCCTGTTTCTATAAGTACTTATCTTTGGTCTGATAAAATTATAATAATCCAGAATAACTTTATAGTGTCACTTTCTCTTTTGACAATGTGTAGTGAACTGCAGTGTCACACACCATTGTTTCTGTACCCACTGCTGCTCCAATTATATATTCTATATACTAAAATAGGGTATTTACACATATGAACATTGTTTCTCGAAGCAGTCACAGGTGTTAAGCTCAGAAACACGCTCAGCGCATCATCTTCATTTTTGCTAGCACAGCAGTGTCACTCACCCTTGTCCCCATGCTCACCATGACACTAATTATTTATTTCCTCACCTACTACGACATGGCATTTACACATAAGTACACTTTTTCTTAAAGTGTTCAAAGGTGTGGTGCATGTAGAACCACCTACAATGCATCACTTTCACTTTTGTTTGTGTCTTACTGCATTGTCACTCGCCATTGTCTCCTTATTCACTGTTACACCAGTTTTATGCGAGCCACTTAGTTGCATACCAGACCAAGCTACAAGTTGGCCAGAGTCGAGTTATATCCGTCATTGCCTTCCCGCACCCTTCCACTACCTCGGAAAGCAGGGAGGTATTCAGAATGCAGCCCGTAATAGGGTTGAAAATCCAACACAGCTAACATACTTTCTTTGCTTTATATATAATCATGGCTGTGTGGTGTGAGCTGACAGCCAGACCCCTAACCATAATAGGAGAGGCACTACATTGGTCCCTATCTTATGAGCTAAGGAAAGTACAGATAAGCCTTCAATGATGGGGGGATATTCAAAGAGAGCATTAAGGGAAAGGGTGCGATTGGTAGCCCTGCAAGACCTTTCACACCTACTTGAGGAACAATTGGTATATCAGGAACGCTTTAGGCGGCCTCTCTTGGGACTCATCGTAACTATTCGTTGTCAAGACTATGTCCGTCACAATAAAGCAAGACGACTTCCCATCATTTATGTACATAACACTTTTCTGTATGTATTCGTATATGCTTACTATCTGTCTATCAGTCTATCTACTGCCAGACGCTTTAATCCTGTAAGGGGTGGCCACAAACAAATCGCCTCCATATCACCTGGTCCCCCGCCATTTCATTGCCTTGCTTCCAGCTCACACCTCCCTCTCTCATATACCTCTCCACTCCAACCCTCCTTCTCATCCTTGTCCTCTCCCTCCCTCTCCCCCCTCTACCTCACTCACATACACTCTAGCCTCGTTAGCCTGTCGCTCTCCATCCTCTCCACATGGTCAAACCATCTCAATGTATTTCTCCTAATGCCTTCTATCACAACCACATCCACCCCACAACTCTCCTTCACTTCCTCATTTGTCAGTCTGCCTCTCCATGTAACTCCACATGCTTCTCTCAAATAACTCATTTCTACTGCTCTATCTTGACTTGTGTCCTTCCAACAAGGTCCAAGCTTCACTTTCATACATCAGAGTTGGTATCACAATACTGTCATGCAGTGACTTTTTTACATCCATTCTCACTTCCCTGTTCTTTATTACTGCTTTCAACGAACCAGCAACCTTTCTTCCTTGTTGTACCCTTTCAAACACTTCACTATCCAAACTTCCATCCTTACTCATCACACTACCCAGGTACTTAAATGCACTTACATTTTCCATATCCTCACCATCCAACCTCACTGTACATCATGTGACTTCATTTCTCTCGAAGACCATAAGTTTACTCTCCCTTATACTGTATTCATCTTTAGATTCCGTTTCTTACACACTCTTCCAGACTCATTCACCAAGCCTTGCAGTTCCCCTTCGTCTTCACTTAACAATACAGTATAATCTGCAAGGAACATTACAGGGAGTTACCAAAAGTTACCCTTTCTTACTGCAGCCCATACAACATCCACTGCCCTACCTTGCATCTCTTTTATAATTCCTTTCATATTCAGACTGAACAGCCATGGAGACATGACACATCCCTGTTACAGTCCAACGTTCAAACAGAAAAATTCACTCAATTCACTATCCACACGCTCTGCAGCCTTACACCTTCATACATACTCTTCATGGCATTCGACAACTTCCCATTTACTCTGTATATTCATATTATTTTCTACATTCCATGCCCATCCACCTTGTCATATGCCTTCTCCAAATTCGTGAAGGCCGCATACAACTTCTTTCTGTTCTCTAGAAACTTTTCCACTAAAGACCTAGGAAGGAACATCTGATCTACGCAACCTCTTCCCTTCCTAAAACCTCCCTGTTCTTCACCAACTAATTCTTCTGTTATTTCCCGAACTCTGCCTTTTCCTATTACACTAAGGCAAATACCCCTATAACTACCACACACTTCTTTTTCCACTTTTCCTTTGTACAGGGGAATAATTATACTTCCAATCCTCTTGGACTCTGCCTTCCTCCCAGGCCAATCTGCACATCTTCCATATCCATTCTACTAGTATCTCTCCCCCATGCTTCAGCATTTCACCACACACTCCATCAATTCCTGGGGCTTTCCCCATTTTGACTTTCTACTTTGCTTCCACTACTTCCAGCTTACTGATTTCTTCCTCTCTTCTCACTTCCTTCCTTCTCCAAGCCATTCCCCAACCACTTATCCTTTCATCACTTTTATTCTTTATGTCTGACAGTTCCTGAAAGCGTTCCGTCCATCTGCTCCCTTTTCTCCCTTCTCCACAAGCAATTTACCATTTATATCTCTCACTCCCCAACTAACTTTTTTATCACCCTCTCTTGCTCTCTTTACCTCTTTCCAGAACATTTTTTTACATTCCCTCCACTTTACACTCAAATTCCTTCCAAATTCCTCATCCACTCTCTTCTTACTCTCTCTTATTAATCTTTTCACCTCTTTCTTCCTCTCTACGTATAACTCTCTCTTCCATCTCTCAACTTCCTACATGCCCATGCTTCACATGCTCTCATTAGATGCTTCCTTCTTTTGTACCACAGCTTGATTCACCTCTTCATTCCACCATGCTGTTCCTTGCACACCCCTTCATCTTCTCTTGCCCCACCCACCACCTCACATGTTGCACAGATTTCTTCTGTGAATATCTTGCTCACTCCTTCCACCCCCCAGCATCTCCTCCAAATCATATTTACCCAATCGTTCCTCCACATCTTTGTTATATTCTGCTTTTTTTTTTTCTGTCCTCTTGCAGCCTTTCGACCCTCCTTGTATGGACTACTTCCTCCTGTCCTTTCCTCCTCCTATTCCTACATTGCATTTGAACCTTGACTTTCACCACCACCACATGGTGGTCAGAAACTCCACTCTCACAACCTCTGTATGCACTTGCTCCATTACACACCTCATTCTGTCATCCACACACACATAATCAATCACTGCCTTCCATTCATTCAGTTCACCACCTACCCTTCTCATCACTCATCATGTGTACCTGTGGATCATTTTGTGTCTAAAGAGGGTATTGCCTATCACCAACCTCCTCCCTGCACAAATGTCCACTAGAGCACTGCCATTCATATCTACTTCTGCAGGCACACCCTTTTCATCAACTACTGCATCCACCTTCACATTCCCCACTTTTCCATTCAAATCTCCAATCAAAAGCGCTTTCTCATTCCTTTCAAACTTTCCTATGCACACTCCTACGTTTGCCCAGAACTCTTCATTCACTCTACTTGCACGATCTTTCATCGGCACATACACACACTCAGTTGCCCACATTTGTAGTCCTACTTTCAGTCAGACCCACACAATCCTTGAGCCAACTGATCCATACTCTCTAATATTCTCCTTCCATCTTTGGCTCTCTCATTCACACCCACTTCTGCATATATACCCCATCCATACTCCCATTCTCTTACACTCTCACCTTCACCATTTGGTCTCAGTTTTTCCACATATGTCCACTTCTGCACCCTCAAACACCTGGTCAACCTCTCTCTCTCTCACACACACCTCATCATTCGCATCCCTTACATTCCATGTCGCAATCCTTACCATGTCCTTTTTTTGGTCCTTAGTTGTTGGTCAGTCCTGGTCCGAGGCTTCTCGTTTGTATTTTTAGTTGTTTTCTGGGGAGGGTCACTAACCCTCCACCAACCCACTTGTCATATTGGGAAAAGGTGTTGGTTGGTTATAAGGGTACACCCAGCATTAAAAATGATTTCCTGGTTTACAGGAAATCTTCTGGCTTGCCACTCAGTGTGGAGATACGCTAAACAGAGTACCGCTACACAAAGTTGGTGGATGATGGGCATCCCCACCTACCACATACGGTAGAGTCTCAATTATACGAAATTCATGGGACGTCCAAAACTTCAGTTAATCTTAGAACTTCATTTAGTTGGTTTTTACATGTAAAAGAATATAATAATTACAGCACTGTACAGTAGCTCCCAAAAGTATCGTTAAAGTGTGGTGCGAAGAATGGCAAAATGAACAGAAGAAACATTATTCCCGGCCACTTGCCGTCTCGGTAAGGTTGGTACGCATGGTTAGCCATCGTAGGTGGTACTGCTAATAAGCAAATCAACGCCACTGTGTGACTGCAAACATCCATTAACTTGTAAATGGTAACAGTTCAGTAATATTTCTACCTCTGTGTTAAAAAATATAACCCATTACATACATTATGTTGTGATAAATGCATCTTGGGAAACATAGTAACTGCGGCGGGCAGAGTTGCCATGTTCGAATATAAAGTGACTGCGATGGACTGAGTTGTCATGTTCGAATATAAGTGAAGGAATGAATTCTCCGAGCTAGACCTACAGTATATTAGACCATATAGCCCTGATAGTGTGATAAGTGCGCTAACTTTCAGCTGAGTAGCTACCCGGGTGGGGAGCAAAATCACTACCTCACGGTCCTGAGCAACGCACGCCACTACTGAGAGACCCAGCCCCCCTTGAATATAAGGGGAACTTGGACTATTAAAAAGCATGAGAAAAATACCCATCACAATTCTTTCGTTATCACAACTACAAATAGATTACCAATGCAGAGGTTAATAATAGCCTATAGGGTCTGCATGTCGAACAATTTTAACCACATCATTATTTATACATACTACCCGTATGTAGCGATATCTCGGTTTCGGAAGGTATTGTGGTGTGGTGTTTCGTTACGTGAATGGCACAGCTTCATAGTAGGTGTCGTGGCTACAAAGTTCTGGATGCAGGCGGTGGATACACTGGTTATTAGATGAATAAAAGGAGCCCCCCCAAAGTGTGTTTAACCCTATATTACATATATATTACATATATAATGTCCAATATAACAATGAACTTCGCATGTCACCTCCACAATACGGCTGGTGCATCAGTGGCAAGTGGGTTTATACGCTGCTCTGGGGATTAGTTTCAGATAAGTTCGTTTACTGTCTTTGCGTTTCGTTTACCTTTACCTGCCTCTCTAATATTTTTGTGCTTTCACATTATACTGGGTGTCATATGTCTTCCAGTCATAAATCACAGATAATATATAAACACTTTCTCAAAATATATCAATTCTGGGAAAGCATGTATAATATTTATCTAGTGATGATAGCCCTGTGCTGACACTCGTGAAAGCATTACAGATGAACCATAGAAAGAGTAACAGTGCCTATGTTAAAACTAACTAGTGTTACTACGTCATCATAACATCAAATATACCTACTGTATATATGACAAAGTGGTTAATATTACATTACAAAGAAAACAATATATAAAATCCCAGGTCATATACAGGTGTATGGCAACCACCCACCAGCATGCAGGGCTACCAATTTTGTTGCCACTTCACGCAACACGTGTCAGATACATCATCCATTGTGTTAGAATGTATAGCACTTTATTTTAACGATACTTTTGGGAGCTACTGTACATACCTGTGCCTACGAAAATACACCCCCATCATCATGGATGTTGCACCTGTAAAATCACATAATATACATATAACACCAGTATATCACATAATATACAAGGGAACAGTACTGTATTCATGTTTCCACCACTTTGGTTCACTTTGGGAGGAGCCACCGCGATATTAATTGGTGATAAATACACAAGACCAAGCAGGGCAAATCCAAACACAGTGTAAATATGGCGGCCGGGATGTCTCCGACTCTCAGCGCACGACCCCGGCTAGGGTCTCTTGACGTACTATATGGTCAGCGTTTGTGAAACTGACTCCCCAGGGAGAGTGGAGTAGTCGTAATGCTGCCCGACCTGTCGCCATGGAAGTTTCCATACAGTAACCAATCTTCTCAACTTTCCATACTTGTAGCTCTGGGTATGAGTCATCCCCCTGTACATGTGGCTCGTCCTTGGCTCTCTGGCCATAGCAAACTGGCTCTGTGCCCTGTTGGTGTGTGGGATAACTCCCACTGATACAATACAAGATCAAGCAATAGATATTTGCTTATTTTTCGACTTTCCACTTGGTCTCTACCGCAGAAAACATGCACAACTTTCATTAATTCTTTATTTCTAATTTACAAAAGGCAACGAGGTAGGCATTTGTACTAAGATTTTTGCTGTCAGAGATATTTCTTTGGCATGGGGCTTATATTTACCATACAACTTATGTTCTGTTGGACTTATTTTACTGGCACTTTATATCACATTTACAGAGCATGTCTTACATTTTGCATAAAATAAAACACTAAGAAATAAACAAAAGTTCTCCCTACAAAAATAAATTTTCTTCGGGTGCATCTCGGGTTTTCTTCCTTTCTTGCAAGGATTACTCAAGAAATTTACAAAATTGAGCACAAATTTTTCATGTATGTTATAACTTACGTAACACACACACAAAAAAAAATGACACAACTTGCACTGCAGTGTCCACTAATTACACTCTCCCACACACCTCTTCTTAGTACTCTTGTTCACGGTGGAGATTGAAGAAGCAATCAGGGCACAGAGCAAACTTGCACTCAGTCATTCATTGCAAGTTTCCTTTCGTACTTTGGCCAAACGTGTTGTTGTGGTGTAGACATGACAGCACCTGTAGGTCATCCGGCTTGCAGGTGTTTGGCCGCAGTGCACTAGACGTTGCCTTTACAGGTATTGTGCACTTGAAAGCCTGTCTGCCGTAGCCACATGATACATTGTCCTCCGTGAACCAGCAGCCTGAACATTCCCATACTTAGCAAGGAATTCGCGTGTGACTTTTTCTCATACTCACGTAGAGAAAAAAGATTTACCAACAACCTCGCTGTAAAGTATGAAAGTGTTCAACATACTGATATCTAGAAGGTGTAAGAAGGCCCTCTTACTCCATCTTCAAGATTTATCGAGGCAATCTATCTTGCCGATCTGCATGTTTGTCTTATCGACAAGCCGCATATTGATTTAATCACTGATGGCATGTGGCATGAGCATGGGTTCCCTGGCTTGTAATCTGTTTTACCTGTGTCCAAAACCTCCTTATGACTGTGGTCAACATGTTGACCTTCTGCTTATTATGCCAGTGGATGGCCAACATGTTCCCAGATTTTCGGGTTAACAGGGCACCTTTCTGTGTTTTCTCGGGCAATGATGGAAAATTCCTCCTCTTAGCATGGATAGTTCCACAAGGAATCAGTGCCATGTTATAGAAAATATTTCGTCAATGCTGGGTATGTGTAATAGTTACTGGTAAACAGAATATGGTGCCTAGTGAAATACCTTTTCATGAGCACTTTCATGACAGCTGCAGAAAACCCACGAGGGTCATCACTAGGTATGTCAACATCCGTATTTCAATAAACTATTACGTCCAACACACATATTCAGTCTTGCAATCATACAGGACAAAAAAAAAAACTTTAGTGCAAAACAGTAACATTTTGATGGCACGTACTGAATAAAAGCAAGGCATCCCCAGAAACGAAAGAGCGACTTGTCAATAACCACTTGCCAGAAAAGATTGACAAATGCATCCTTGAGCATGGTCAGGATGGGTCTAAGCTTCCTCACCTCTCATTGGGCGATAGATGATAATTCCTGTTGAAATGTGGGAATCTGAGAATGACAAGGTGTTAGTCATGGGTCATATATTTGCCAAAGGCAGGTGTGTGGACGATTTCATCCACCGACCAATAGTCATGGAGCACATGATTCCTGACGTGGGCCATTATCATGGCCAGAGCAAGCCACACATAAATTTCCCCCACCTCCATTGGCATCCATTCTTTCATCTTAGAGCTTTTGCTTGCAGCCACATCAAGCCACTGCACTGAGATAGCCTGGCGGAAGTTTATTTTATCCACCAGGTTCTGTAACACTGCGGTGGAAAATAGGGCTAGAAAGAAGGACAGGATAGCTGTTGATCCTGCCTCCAGGTGCTCCCTTTGCACAACTACCCATCTCATCAAAGGCAGATAATGATGGCTCAGAGCCTTCACCCTCCACCCACACAAAAGAGTGCAGCCTGCTGATGCTGGGGGTAGTGTGATGTGATGACACATGTGCATGCCTCCCAAGGATTTGAGCATGCCCAAGGGCACGGGCACGTGCACGGCCAGGGTCAGGGGCATGGCTAGGGGCATGGGGGGGGGAGAAGGAGAGATGGGAGTGGAGGTGAAGGCATGGGAGGGCGAGGGTGATGACTCACCTGAAGCTGGAACTCCCTGGGATGATGCTGACCATCCATGCTTATGCTTGTTGCCCCCATTTCTCAGTCTCCCCACATATGAACGGCCAGTTTGTGGTGAGATGCCCCTAGGTGTGCTTGGTTGTGGTGAGGAGGGTCGGGGTGGGTGTCAGGGGGAAAAATATAATTCAGGAAAATAATGTAATATTGTATAATTGGAGTATACAAGGTATAGCTGTGTGTGCTAGGAATGACTATCGAGTCATTTATTACAAGAGAATAGACTCGTGAAATCAAGTGACGATTTCACTTTATGCTGGCTTACTTCGCCAATTCTCTAGAGTCGAGAATTTATAGACTTTCTCAACGGTACACAGCAGAGACTAGACGCTCAAGTAGTCTGTAATATTGTACCGTTGGCCTCTGAGAAAGTTAGTTTCTCCCCTTAACATTCAAATAATAATAATAATAATAATAATAATCAGGATCCTGGCTGAGCCAAACTCCTAGCTAGCACAACGGATTTAAGGATCAATGCCAAAAGCTGGCCTAAGTACCAGTCGTGATTAATATAAAGAGTTGTGCTAACGTGGAGTAGCAAAACTGTACTAAATATGTGGGAAAATTAAACACGACTGTTACATTTAACGAAGCTCAAGAAAACGAACTGTAAATTTATTGAATACAAGAAAATAAATTTAGGTTACATGACTCCAATTCAAATCAAGAAAGGGAAATGCACTCACTCAAACACTCAGACAAATAACTAAATAACCCAAAAACTTAAGCCTAGGAAAACAAAAGGAAATACTAATCGGTATAGATGAGACCATGCTGAAGTCGATCACCAACAGGTGGGAGCTTCGGGAATACACGCCAATACAAGCTGAGATCTGAAATCGCTAAGAAAAGTGATCACTCGAGCTCTCGTAAAGCACAACCACACGCTCCGTGGCTACAAGACAGACTGGGTCTGGTTTTGAGTGTCCGACATGAGGAATGTGAGAAAGGAGGGTGGCCGTAACGGCCTGGGAGGCGGAAGCGACAATTCAGAAATTATCGCTCAGAGGAATGCACCGTCTGCACATAAAAACAATCACTCGCGAAAGAATGACGAAAGTTTTGACAACTTGATGCGAATATAAGTACGCGAGCGGACGGTTGAGAGAATGAGCGAAATCTCATGCATTTCATAATAATTCGTTCCTCCCGCAAAGTCACTCGGTCACAATTTACGTTACATAATTTTACGATGTAGAAAATTCGTGACAGTGGGGAAGGAGTGTGGCACACTGGTCGTGAGAGTGGTGGTGAGACACAACAGTGGCGTTTATGTAGGAGATGACCATCTCCATCATTACCATCTCCTTTACATCTCTCACCTTCAGGCTCATCCAGCTCTGCCTCACAGCCAAAGGGATTGCTTTCATAAGCCGTTCCTTTCTCTTGAAGCAGTGGGAGGGCCTCATCACCAGAATCAGGTTAGTCAGGGGTTGGTGCGTGTGAGGCCTTACTCTCCACGTGGTAACCTCCTTGTTTCTCACAACATGTTTCACCACCATCGGGTGAAAACAATTACAGCCACGTCCAAGGCATTCCAAATAGCAGTATCATGAAGCCCTTTCCCAGTCATCTTTGGCAGAAGTTTGGCTGGGGTGGGTAATGAAAGTGGGCTGTGTGGGAGGGACGGAATCAGATGCAGAAGATTCAGATGACATGGCTGTACACCTGGCCAAGGTCCACCACCACTCCCTCATTTGGCCTCCGCAAACGTAATGGCAAAGTTCGGTAACATGGCACAACTACATGTCATCTCTTGGAATGCCTGTGGTGTTATGAACCGGTCTAAACTTACTGCGCTCAAAGGATATGTATACAGTCGCCACCCAGATATCATTTTCATTCAGGAATCCTTTGTTGGTCGTGCGCATCTCGAGATAGAGGCACCCACTTTCAATGGTTATATTTCTTATGTCCATCGAGTCAAGAATGGACTTGTCACGTATGTTCACTCCTCCATCCAGCACCGTTTCCTCCAAAGCTCTGTAAATGACGAGACAACCTTCCAGCTTCTTGAGGTCACCATTAGAAGCGGCACAGTTCGGGTATGCAATGTGTATTCTGCGCCAGGCAGGTTGCATACAGCTGCTCTTCCAGCTTCCACCATCCGTGGTATGATATACATGGGGGATTATAATGCCCGACACCCTGCTTTGGGGGACCTTTCTGCCACTGTTAACCGTAACGGGACTAAACTTCTTGAGTATATTTGTCATAATCAGCTCACCCGCTGGAACATCGGTGGGGCCACACACTCTCGAGGAGGCACACTAGATCACATCCTTACATCCGGCCTCGTGGCGTCCCAAGTCATGTGTTCATCAATCCCTGCT
>JAGKTI010007779.1:0-23483 GCA_018397915.1 Birgus latro | reverse complement strand
CTCTTCCTCTCAAACTTCCCACATTCCACGAACCCACCCTAAACCCCCCGGGTGATTTGCTGTCCTCAGGCTTGCTTTGGTGCTTGTTTTTGTATAACACACAAATTAGTCTGTCATTTATCCAGCCTTGTTCATTATCTGGTTCCTGGACTTTGGGTCTATTAAACCATTATCCGAATTTACTTGCTTTTATCTGGACGTAGAAGACCCTGAGAACTTCAGCTGGCCAGCTGACATGTTCTGACATTTGGTATCATAGCTGCTGGGGTCAAGCTGCGACCCACAGCCAGAGCTAAAATATCTGTCTGCGCCTGTACTGAATAGTCAAAGTCACACACTCATCTGATCACTCCCAACAAACCTCCAGCATCCGAGTAGTAAGACTGTAACTCACAAGCAGTGTCAAAACATCCATATGAATCCCCACCTGAAGTTCAAAGTCGCACAGCCACCGGGGTAAGTCTTTCCCATCTGCCCTCGAGATTGTAACTTAGACCACAAACCACGAATACATGTTCGGTGACAATGGCCGTCCGCCTCTCTAATGAATGTCAAAAGTCCCCCGGTCACTGTGAGTTGTGTTTCCGCATCGCCACAGCTTCTAACAGACCGCAAGCCATGAGTAAATGTACAGTAAAAGCGCCTGTCTGCCTCATGACAGAAGAGGGAGAATCCTGCCCATAGCCTCACTTCCCCCCTCCTGTCCCTCTTCCATACCCTCGTGGGTTCCCCCCCCCTCTCTCCCTCAGTCCTTACCATCCTGTGTGGTGATAACACTGACTTGTGAGTTTTAAAGTTTTTTTGTGATGTATCCGACTACTGTTGGTCTTATTCTACAAAGGCCATGAGATATGAAATTCTGTATCTGGCGCTGGCAAAATTTTGCACTAGGATGGTGGAAGTTATATAAAGATAAGTTTTATTCCTGGGCACTATTCTCACTACATTTCTGTACTTGTACTTCTCAGTTTTGTGTGTAATTATTAGCTTATCTTATAGGATAAACACCAGTGAAGGTTATGGTATACCATTTATACCAATATAACCATTTTCCGGTGACATATTTGGCCATGGATTTTTTTTTGGGGGGGAGGGGACAATCACTCGTAACAGATAAATGGTTTTCAAACCGTCTTCAGGTATTTTGTGGATTTTTATTGTTCAGGCATTGTTTTCTTGATGTTAAGCATCAATATGGACAATCCTGTGTGTGCTTTGATATCTCAATAAGGCAGAATGACTGGAAAACTGTGCCAAACTTAGGAGGGGTACTGTTCATACAGTAGTGTATAGGTAGGGTGTTTTTTGGTTTTCAGTGATTTTTTCCCCATGGTTTTCTTGGTGTTTAGCATTACTTTGGATATTCCTCTATGTGTTTTGATGTCTAAATATGGCAGATTAAAACTTTGCGAAAATTAGGAGGGGTACTATACATACAGTAGTGTAATTTTTTTTTTTTCCATGGTTTTCTTGGTGTTTAACATTACTTTGGTTATTCCTGTGTGTGTTTTGATGTCTAAATATGGCAGATTGACCTGATAACAGTGCCAAAATTTGGAGGGGTACTGTACATATACTGTATAGGAAGGGTGTTTTTTTTTTTTTTTTAAGATATGGCAGAATGACCGGAAAACACTGCCAAAATGAGGAAGGATACTGTTCATCAGTAGTGTATAGGTAGGGTCTTTTTTGTTTTTCAGTGGTTTTTCTGCTTGGTTTTCTTTACTCCGGATATTTCTGTGTGTGTTTTGATGTCTAAATATGGCAGATTGACCTGATAACAGTGCCAAAATTAGGAGGGGTACTGTCCATATAGGGTATAGGTAGGGTGTTTTTTGGTTTTCAGTTTTTTTTTTTTTTACATGGTTCTCTTGGTGTTAAAAGTTATTTTGGATCATCCTGTGTATGTTTTGATGTCAGAATATATGCCAGAATGACTGGAAAACACTGCCAAAATGAGGATGGATATTGTACATCAGTAGTGTATAGGTAGGATGTTTTGGTTTTCAGTGGTTTTTCTGCATGGTTTTCTTTGTTGTTTAGCATTACTCTGGATATTTTTGTGTCTGTTTTGATGTCTAAATATGCCTGAATGACGGGAAAACACTGCCAAATTGAGCCTAAGTACTGTACAAATAAGTTAGGTTTAGGTTGGAGTTTGGGTATAGGTAGGGTCTGGGTATGGTAGGGGAATATTGTTCATTATCCGGATGTTGCCACTACTTGGACATGCATTTTGCTTCACTATGTCTGGATAAATGAGGAATTTTTGTATGTATATTAAGTAATAAACTCAGATCTAAGAATTATTTAGAAAAAGTTCCACTTGCTAAAATAATTTTATCATCAAGGGGGATGATACTACCTATCCTCACACAGTCAGAGCATATTTAAAGACTACAGTATATAGTACCATAATTTGTAATGATGTTTAAGATCAGTTGGTAATAAGGTTAATAGTTGTAGCCTGAATGATATGGTGGGATTTGATGGATGTTTGTATAATTGGGCAGGGGTGCGATGAATTGCCAGATCGGCACCTTTAATTGGGAAATATAATTTTTTTTCACCATTTACGTCCATGCACACACAGTTAGGTGAAATCCGGTAGGAATTTTGTGTTTCATTTTTGAAGGCTCCAGCATGCTTGCATGTGTCGGCCTTGGTCACTTAATGGCTGCTCTCCATGCTGTTCGATCTCTGGCAGCCTACCTGTTCAGTCCCTTAACCCTGAGGTCAAACTTAATGACCTCGTCCCAGGTCTTTTTTGGTCTACCCCTCACTTCCTCACCCCTAATATTAACGCTTCTCACTTTCTGCACCCAATGATCATCCCTCATCCTCTCCACATCCCCAAACCACCTCAATCTACCTCTCTTCATCACAGCACCAGTACACTCCAGTCCCATCCTACCTCTCAACTCTTCCATAGTAAACCTAGCCCCCTCATGCCTTGCACTCAGGGATGCACCACATCCACCTAATCATTGTCATTTCTGTACATTTAAGCCTGTGAATATACACTTCTAGAACATGCTGCATACAAAGTTCCCATTGCACATAGGGAGAGCCCTTGCAATGTCAGGAGAGGCAACAGCTCCCTGAACTTCTTCCAATCACTCTTCACCCTAGCCACAGAGCTAGCTCCAGCCCCACCTCCACCACATAACATATCCCAGATAATAAAACTCTACACACTCAGGAGATTCAAGCAGATTCAAACCTTTCACGCCTGACAATCTCTACCTGCTTTCCCCGACACACAGCACACATAAAATCAGTGTCATCCCGCAGTCTACCTCCAGTACCACTACATGTCGTATGCACGCGCTCAAACACTTACTTCCCATACCCCTGTGGCTTTTGCATATGGCTGCTCTCCATCATCTTTGACAGTACTGCCACCAACCCTAGATACAGTATCATCACTTATGTTTTATCTGCAGTTACTCTTAAGCCCTTGTACCCTCATACCATCTTTTTACTTCCTAAATCTTTCCTCCACCTCCTTTTCATTCTCAGCTATCAACACCAGATCATCAGCATACAACATCTCCCATTTCTGAAGTCATTAGAGGGCCTCAAGTACCATGATAAAGAACAAGGGACTCAAAGCTGACCCCTGATGCACACCAACATTCACAGAAAACTCATCACTCAAATCTCTATTCTTCTCGCACCCACATACATGGTTGTAACCACCCAAACCAGCCACTCCTTGATCCCAAGCTTTTTCATTGCCCACTTCA
This sequence comes from Birgus latro, assembly GCA_018397915.1. Lineage (NCBI taxonomy): Eukaryota > Metazoa > Arthropoda > Malacostraca > Decapoda > Coenobitidae > Birgus > Birgus latro. Next base: position 19,734 of record JAGKTI010007779.1, on the reverse strand, counting down.
CCATTTCTGTAGGGACTCTGTCAAAGACCTTCTCCAAATCAACAAAAATAAAATACAGTTCCCATTTCTTTCCTATATAATTTTCCTGAAGCTGTCGAACAATGAATATGGCATCAGTAGTCCCCCTGCCTGGCATAAACCCAAACTGCTCCTTATCAATATTCACTCTTTCTCTAACCATACCTTCTAGAACTCTCTCCATTACCTTGATTATCTTATCCAAAAGCTTTGTACCTCTGTAATTACTCTTTCCAGGGCATCACCCTTCCCCTTGTACACATTTACAATTACACTCTTCAGCCAATCATCTGGGACAACTCATATATACAGTAAGACCTCACTATAACTGACTAATTGGGGCTCAGGCCAGTCCGAAATATGCGATTTTCCGATAAAAGTGACATCCAGACTTACCCTTGTTAATCTGATATATCAGACATTAGTCCGGATTGCATCAGTGGTTTTCACCACCATTGCAGTGTTGTACTGTGTTATACCTTCACTACATTAATCAAATGGTATAATAATACTATACTGTGCACTGAAAAACATGTCTTTTACTTGTCTTATTGTGGTGAACATAGCTGAAGTTGTCAGGCAGTCCAGACTGCTTTCTGGCTTTATCGGACTTTTTCCGATATATAGGCTGGTAGCTCCTCGAGTCCGATAAAAGCGAATTCCGGTCTACTGAAGTCCGTTATATAGAAGTTTTACTGTAATCGTATTTATCAGGTCAGTGACTAACCTCACGCATATATCTCCTGAGGCCTTCAGCATTTCAGCAGTCAACCCAGACACACCTGCTGCCTCCCCCTCCTGCATCCTGCTTATTGGCTAACTCATAGTAGCAGCGTCAATCAAAGGCCAAGGGCCAAACACTGGATCCACTGGATCCAAACCTTCCCTGTCCCAGTCAAACTCCTCATTCAACAACCAGCTATAATGCTCTGTCTGCGTCTTTAATGTGCGTCTTTAATATCCTCACACTACCCTTCCTTCATCGTTCTTCACACACTGCTCACCTATAATATCCCGATTCTCTCTCTTCACCTGATTTGCCACCATAAATATCATATTCCTCCATTCCACACGATTTAGGTTATCAAGTAAAGGTCTCCGTGACTCAGACTTCGCCCTATATACCTCTCTTCTAGCCCTACGCTTAGCAGCCAAGTATTACTCTCTGTTACCACCCTTCTTCCATTCCCGGAAAAGCCACATTTTCTCCTTAACTTTAGCTTCTACACTCTAATTCCACCACCAAGTTACCTTGTGTCTTGGTGGGCCTCTTGTCCAACTGCATATTGCATCAGTAATTCTCAAGAGGTTCTTGAGGGCTCTGTACTGTTCATTAATACCTCTTTCAGTGGCTTCCTGTTCAGCCACCACTATCCTCATCTTGCTATAGAAGGCATCCCTTACTGTTTGGTTTTCCAGCTTCCATATTTTCCTCCTAGGTGCTTAAGTCCTCTTTTTCATTACTTGCTCCTTAAGTACCATGTCACATATCAATAATTTGTGCTGTTGCACACACTCCTCGCTCCCAGTAACTTTAACATCCCTCACTAACCTCCTATCAGCCCTCCTGATTCAGACTGAAAATGTGCTAAAGTTAATGAATGTTTTGCCATTAACTTGCTTTGACAGACTTCTGTTTTACATAAATATTGAATTAAAATGCAGATACATGTATTTGCACTTTTAATCATATGTATGTAAAATATAAGTCTGTCAAAGTGTGTTGGCGATCTCAAGGGGAAACCCTCTAACTTAACCCCCATCTGCCAGGGGTTTTCCTATGTCGCCCATTCCTCCTTGTGGGGGATTTCCGTGATTTTGGGAAAAAAATACCCTTACTTCAAACCCTAATATCTCCCAGACTATAAGAGCTAGAGAAAAAAAAAAAGATACATATGACACCAACTCTTCCTCTTTCAAGTGAAAGTATCCCCACATCTTCAGGTGGTCCCATCGATGAATGAGGATAAGTTAAAGATTACTGTTTTTCCATGTTTTGGCGGGCTAATCCGGGTGCATGCCACTGCCAGTGACCATGGACTCGCTGCCTAGCATTGGCAGCACTGACCGGAGTTGTGATCATAACACTGCTCGGCATCTCAGAATTTTCCATTCACTCTTCAGCGTTTCCTTACTCACCGTCGTAAAGATGAGTCATCACCCTGTTCTTGTGGCTCCCCATAGGGTTTTCTGCCCGTTTCATAGTGTCACTGTGCCCTGTAGGTGTGTGGGAAAAGAATAGCTCCTTGATTTTCTGTACTCACATCTTGTGTCATTTTTTATAATGATTTCCGTCTACTACGGCACTTATATTTACCCTTTACATCACGATTATGGGTAATTGCACTTTGAGAAGTAAATGCTTTGACTGTTTCACGCAGTATGGTTGAGTATGAGGTAATTACCTGTACAGAAATTGTGCTTAATTTGTATTAATCAGGGGCACCGTGAAAATTATTATATACAGGGTGTCTATAAAGTCTCTTTACAAAGGGGTTCATTTAACATTACCTTAACTCAACATCTTTCATCAACAGAGTACCTGAAATACAGGTACCTGCTGTCTAGATGTTGCTGCTCCTCACCCTGTATTTCAGGTACCCTGTTGATGAAAGATGTTGAGTTAAGGACTTTTAAAGGAACCCCTTTGTAAAGAGACTTTATGGACACCCTGTATAACTTACATTTATTGTACTGCACATCACAAATACGCTAATGCTCACATATTCACCGTTATTTTTTGAGTAATGAGGGAAAAATTTAGTTACAGCCAACCAGGTCATTTTCTTTCTCTCCCATTCACTTTTGGTTGCCTTTCATTGTACTAGATAGGATTACTCGAGGTATTTCCAATCATTTTTTCACAAATAACCATAAATAGTAACACTTATTGCAATGTACTAGTAAAGCTTATAAAACGCTTATTTCATAACACTTACTAGTTATCTATCTATCTATCTATTGCCAGATGCCTCAATCCCGAACGGGGTGGCCACAAACAAATCGCCTCCATGTCACTCTGTCCCCTGCCATTTCACTACCACGCTCCCAACTCACACCCCCCTCTCTCATATACCTCTCCACTCCATCCCTCCATATCATCCTGGGCCTCCCCCTCCCTCTCGCCCCCTCCACCTCACTCACATGCACTCTCCTCGTCAATCTTTCACTCTCCATCCTCTCCACATGCCCAAACCACCTTAACGTGTTTCTCCTAACGCTTCCCATCACGTCCTCAACCACACCACAACGCTCCTTCACTTCCTCATTTGTTTGTCTCTCCATGTGACTCCACATGCTCCTCTCAAATAACTCATTTCCACTGCTCTCACTCTTGACTTCTGTCCTTCCAACAGGGTTCAAGCTTCACTTCCATATGTCAGAGTTGGTATCACAATACTGTCATGTAACAACTTTTTCACTTCCATGCTCACCTCCCTGTTTCTTATCACTGCTTTCAACGAACCAGCAACCTTCCTTCCCTGCTGTACCCTTTCGAGCACTTCACCCTCCAGTGTACCATTCTTACTCATCACACTGCCCAAGTACTTAAATTCACTCACATTCTCTATTTCCTTCCCATCCAATCTCACTGTACACTCACTGGCTTCACTTCTTTCGAAGACCATCACTTTACTCTTCCCCACATTCACCTTTAGATTCTCTTTCTTACACACACTCCCAAACTCATCTACCAAGCCTTGCAGCTCCCCTTCGTCTTCACTCAACAACACAGTATCATCTGCAAACAACAGTACAGGGAGTTTCCAAACACTGCCCTCTCTCACTAGGGCTGCTCCAGCATCCACTGCCCGACTTTGTATCTCTTTTATAACCGCATCCATATACAGATTGAACAACCATGGAGACATGACACATCCTTGTTTCAATCCAACCTTCAAATGGAAAGATTCACTCAGTTTGCCATCCACACGCACTGCAGCCTTAGCACCCTCATACATACTCTTCACTGCCTTCAACAACTTCCCATCCACTCCATATATTCTTAATACCTTCCACAAACCTTGTCTATCCACCCTGTCATATGCTTTCTCCAGATCCATGAAGGCTGCATACAACTTCTTGCCCTTCTCTAGAAACTTTTCCACTAAGGATCTGAGAATGAATATCTGGTCTACACAACCTTTTCCCTTCCTAAAACCTCCTTGTTCTTCTCCAACTAATTCCTCAGTAATTTCCCTAACTCTGTCAATAAGTATCCTACCATATATTTTTCCTATTACACTGAGAAGGCAAATGCCCCTATGATTACTACACGCTGCTTTTTCCCCTTTTCCTTTGTACAGAGGAATAATTATGCCTGACTTCCAATCCTCCGGGACTCTACCCTCCTCCCAAGCCAATCTGCACACCTTCCACATCCATTCTATTACTATCTCTCCCCCATGCTTCAGCATTCCACCACACACTCCATCAATTCCTGGGGCTTTCCCCGTTTTAACTTTCTTCATTGCTTCCACCACTTCCATCCTGGTGATTTCTTCCTCTCTTCTCACAACCCTCCTCCTCCCTGCTTTCCCCAGCCACTTACTTATACTTGCATTACTTTCATTCTTTATGTTCAACAGTTCATGAATGTGTTCTCTCCATCTGTTTACTTTTTCTTCCTTCTCTACTAGTTATAACTTATAATATCTTACATTTCACCTATGTCTAAAGAAACACTTGTGCATATCTGTTTACTATTTACAATTTCCCACACACCTGCTTAGTCACTGAGCCCTTTCCCTGGCACTAAGGGCAGAACTTTTGCGGAGTTCGATGATGCAATCGGCCCAGCGCATGGAGGGACGGAATCAGACGAGGAGGATAAGGAATACATCACTCTGCGCTCTACCAGTGCCGTGTACAGACTGAGCTGTGCATCAGTGGCGTACTTTGGGTACCTATTTACCCTATGGTTGTCATAGAAAATGGTCGTGGGTTCAAAGGGTGGGGAAGACATTTGCCGCTTTACAAGTCAACCGGTGTTGTTCTGCGCCCCAAGTCGTGACAGTATAACACGTCAGCCGGCGTGTAGGAGTTGAGCACGTTTTTGCTTTGGATCTTGAGTTTTTATTAATAGTTATGCAGACATTTCTGGACAGATTTCAGATAATTAGGTGTGTATGAACCTATGTGATGATAAAAATTATAATATTTTAAAATTGTAAGCGCCGATTTGGTTCCAATTCAGTAAATGCCTCTGAATCAGTAGTTCGTCACACTGATTGGTCACTACATATGCTCAGGTTCAGTATATTGATGTCACCATTTAAAGACATTCTGCTTCACCACCAAGAACAGTTGGTATATTACTAATGCAAGGTACTTCACTGTATTTGCTGGTACTGGTGAAGTAGGTTGTTCATTACAAGGGTATTCACATCCAGATTTTAGTAAGGCTGTCTAGGTGGAAAGGACTGCACATGCCATCCAGAGTCCTCTTAATAAGGGCAGAGCCATATTTCCTCCAAGAGGGAAGTACACAGTGTAAAACTTCGTTCAGAAACAAGCACAGATATAATAAACAGCAAGACCATGAAATGTCAAACTAGAACACAGTCACTTAGGAATTCAGCCTTATGTATCCTGGCTGCAACAAAAAGCTGTCCAACAGAAGATTTGAAAATAAAAAATGTACTCTAATTTTGTTATAGGTCACTAATGCCGGTACTGTTTTTGCCTTTATGTGTAAGTGTGCTTCTAATCTTATTTACAGAGTCTGAAGTCACGAGGATATGTTGAACAGAACTTTGCTTGGCGCCACTACTACTGGCGATTGACCAATGAAGGTATCCAGTATTTGCGGGACTACCTCCACCTACCTGCTGAGGTCAGTGCCAATTTCCTTAATAACAAGTTTCCAGTAATGAGTGGTTAATAGTACTAGTTGTGGCCCAAAATTCTTCAGTGTGAACCCAGACTGCAACCTGAAGTTGCCCCCCTTTTGCAGGCCACCATCTTCCTTTCAGGTTATAGGTGACTGGTTATGCTGACTTTATTAACCCTTCAACCGTGGGGTTGTCGGAGGTGAGCCCGGCCTGTCCCGCAGGGATATTCACGCTCCAACTGACTTTTTAAAAATATTTGCCAAAAATCAGTTATTAGTCCTAGAATATTATAATTACATATGCATATGGCACATACCTTCAGCTTTCTCCTGGGATGTTTTTTTAGCACTCGTCGACTACCGTAGGACTTGTGGAGACTTCTGAAGTTGGGTAACTAAGTCTCCACTTTACACTTCCCGACTTCCCGTAATATGAATACCACTGCCAGATATTAACACTAGAAACACTATTCAATGATTTCTAAGAAGTTTGGAATCCATACTAAAAAAAAAAAATGTGAAAGCAATGTAAAATACGAGCGCATATGAGCCTCCCACTCTCACTAATTCGCCGCTGGTATTCTGTCATTTCTTACTCATATACACACTCACACTTTATTATTTCTAGTACTTTATTACACTTATATACAGGGTGTCCATATAGTCTCTTTACAATTTAAAAATATTACAAAGGCAATTGATGAAATATCTTAATCAGATTTGTTCTATGTACTCAGTATTTATCAAAGTTTTTAATCACATTGCATTTGTGTATTTCAAGTACCCTGTTGATGAAAGTGGTACTGTTAAATGAACCCCTAAAAAATGGCTACTCCTCAAGACTTTATGGACACCCTGTATACCTACAGTCCTTCACCGCTTCCCACACGATGTTTAGTAGGGGTAGAGGTCACAGGGCCTTTTATAATGGGGCAAAAGGAGCAGAAATGGAGGGGCACAACTGCGACGTGATTTCACTGTGAAGGACGAGAGCGAACTGACTGTACAATACGTATCTCGGTAGCCAAGAGTTGAAAATGTCAGCTGCTAATGTATATGCTAAGAAATAAGTCGTAGGAAATCAAGACAATGCATAATAAATTATGTAGTTCCAGGTGAATATAAATATCACTCAGGCTTCTCCCTTCCTTTCTTATATACATTTATATTACGAGAGTAGCTCATACGCCATATTTCACGGGGAAAAAAAGCAGGGGAAATTAGCGAACGAGTGCAGGTTGGATGTTGCCAAGTGATAATTAGCCAATTCCAGGTGTATGGCACTATGAATTACCTTATTTTTTTTATATATATATTATTTTGTATAAGAATAGGGCATAGGGCTCATTTCAATGGATGAAAACAGTGGAAAAATCCGGGGAAGATTTACTTAATGCAGAGCGGCTGAGCAGACGACACGAGAGGGTAATGGAGGGGAGTTTAGATTGGGGGAAAATGGCTAAATTGTCAACAGTGGATGAGAGTATTGATGACATTAGCAGCTCTGACTATTGTTGGACATTGGCAGTGCTGGTAGATGATAGATGATACAAGTCACCACCTGAAATCCCGGGCAAATTAAAAAAAAACACAGAGTCACAGAAGTGACGCCCCACGGTATGATCCATTGCACCCAACCATCGCGAAAGTGACAGCCCGCGGTTTAGGGGCTAACATAATGCCCAGAATAAGGGAAGCATTATGTCTTGGACACAATTGCAGTTGACAAGCATCAATTCAAAAATATTCCATGAGCGGACATCGTCCAGGCAAAACTTTCCTAGCAGTGCTTAAGGTTTTACAGGTGCAATTGATGCAGACGTAGTCAGATGTTTTGGTGTCGTCTTAAGAGTTGGACATGTGCTCTTATATTGCAATCCATTTCCTCCAAAATGCAGGGTTGACTTAGATATCTTTGAATTTTGGTATTAATGGACACTGTATACCAGCTGATGGTTATGGTGGAGAAGCCATAGAACAGCAGTTTTTTCCTTCTTGGTTGCAAACTGGGCTTTGGCTTATTTTCCGAATGCTTCATATCTGCATCTGTAATGGATGTAACTTTCCTTACAGCAACTTGTGCTGTAGGTACTAGAGAGGCATTCAGGGTTGCCCCTACTTCAGTGTCTAGCTTAATACTTGGATCTGATATGCTTGCTAGATGACACTTTTTTCAGTCCTCATATTGCTGTAAGTGTTTCTTCACTGACCTCTAGTACAGATACCTGAGTGTTGTTATATTTTAACAGCATCTGCCCAAGATAGAAACTTGAGGGTCTAGATACTGTTCAAAGAATCATCTAAATCTTTTTGTCTTCTGCATTGCAGCATGTGACAACCTGGTTTTATTTATTATTTTTTCTCCACGATTTGGTGTTGATTGCAGAGAATGAAGGGTGGCGGAGGAAAGATTTAATAAGTGGAAAGATGGTATGGGACACAAGGGCTTGAAAGTAAATGTAGATAAAACAAAAGTGATGGTATCTAGGGGTGGTGGCAGTACTGTCAAAGAAGAGCGAGAGTGGCCATGTGCAATTTGCCACAAGGGTGTGGGAAGTAATTCCATCTTGTGCAGTGTCAGTGATAAGTGGGTGCATAAGAGATGTAGTAGTATCAGAGGTAGACTGCAAGATAATGCTAATTTCACGGGTGCACTGTGTCAGGGAGAGCAGGTGGAAATTGTGAAGCACGAATGGATTGAACTTGCTGGTGAGTCTCTTGAGTGTGTGGAAGAGCTTTGTTATTTGAGAGATATTTTATGTGCTGGAGGTGGGGGCTGGAGCTAGCTCTGTGGCTAGAGTGAGGAGTGGTTGGAAGAGGTTCTGGGAACTGTTGCCTCTATTGACATTGAGAGGGCTCTCCCTCTGTGCAAAGAGATCTTTTTATGCAGCATGTGTTAGGAGTGTAATGCTTTATGGTAGTGAGACCTGGGCAGTAAAGGAAGAGGATATTCGCTGTCTCAGACATACAGAAATACCAATTATTAGGTGGATGTGCAGTGCATCCCTGAGTGTGAGGCCTGATGGGACTAGGTTCACATTGGAAGAGGTGAGTGGTTGGATGGTACTGGAGTGTATTGGTGTTGTGATGAGGAGAGGTAGATTGAGATGGTTTGGGCATGTGGAGAGGATTGGGGATGAAAATTGGGTGCAGAAAGTGAGAAGTGTTAACCCCTAAAGTACTACGACTGATGATCGTCATTTTGCAAGTTTACCACGTAGAGTCCTGTAACTGATGATCATAGAAAGTGTGTCAAAAACTGCCAAACACTAAGCTAGCCCCTTTTATGACACTAATGGAACCTACCCAATCAGAACTAAGGGATGAGGTGGTGGGAAAGAAGATCCCATCCCCTAACCAGGTCTGTGGGAGGACACCCGCTACCCCCAGCCACTACTTCACCTGTGGCTGATTGGAAACAGCCAGCTTGTCCTCTCCCACCCAAACTACTCACCAGTACCATATGTACATCATATGGGGGGGGTGTCTCATCCCCCCCCCTCCACCTCCCCTTTAAATCAAATGACATAGCAATTTCCCATCTGTGATTGCTTCGTGTGTGCTTCCTCCTGCCATAATACCTCCCACATGACTTCCACTGCATTGGAGGTGTTTCTTCTCCCCCTTACCCACAACAGAGACCCCCCCACTCCACCTCCACTTTCCTACCTCCCTATCTTTTGTTCTGAATATGATGCGGTAATATCCCTGCCATGATCAGCCACTCTTTAGCTTTTTTTTTTTTTTTCCAAAATAGAAACATACTTTACATTGATTTCATTGAGTTAAACTTAGATTTCTGCCAACATTTTCCTGTTTCTTTCTCACGGTGAGGGGGGACTTTTATGATCTTTGATGGGTGGTTTTGCGGTAACCATTAGGCCTAGGGGACTGAGATTGGCATTTGCAGGTGTGTAAATTCAGGATCTTCAAATCTGTAAGAAAATTTTTTTCATCTTGTTAAAAGTTGTAAAATCAACCCTGAATTGTGGATGGGATGGATATAGAGCTTCAGAAAAATATGGTCTTTGAGGGTTAATGTTAGGGGTAGGGCTGCAAGAAGTAGACTGAAAAAGACCTAGGTTGAGGTCATTGAGTGTGACCTCAGGGATAAGGGACTGAACAGGGAAGCTGCCAGAGATCGAGCAGCATGGAGATCCACGATTTGGTGACCAAGGCTGACACATCCAAGCATGTTAGAGCCTTAAAAAATGAATGAACGAATGAACATCCAAGGCATCAGTAGCTAATGTTGTTAAGGAGCAAAAGGTATTAAATGATGCACTACTGAGAGCAGTATTTTTACTCAACTTTAACCCCCTGACACTGGGCTTTCTGTACCCATTCCCCTTCACTCAACCGGGCTTCTTTTCGTAATTTGGGTTTCATCGCCATCATCCGAAACTCGTTTCCCACTCTAGGGCAAGGTAAGAAGAACAATCAGACAGCCTAAGTTTGCCCAGTTCTGTGGGCCACACTTCTGTTCACGCATCATTCAAGCCCACGGAATCCTGGCTGTATCAGATAGGTCCAAAAAAATTCCATGTTCTGTAGCTTCACATATACCCATCTGATCGAGTGAGTATGATCGCTGTCATGTAAAAAAAAAGGGTGCCAAATCCCTGGCTATGCACTTCTCTGCACAAAATTCATCTAGCCAGTTTGGTCTCTTGTCAGTTTCTTTGCCTCCCCAATTCTGTACCTCTGTTCCTCACACACACATTCTCCATATCCCCCTGCACCCTTCTTCTTGGCCAACCTCTCCTCCTTCGTCCATCAAATTCGGTCAGATATACCTTTTTCACCACTGTATTGTCATCCATTCTCTCCACAGGACCAAAGCATCTCAGTACACTCTCTTCGATTCTGTTGTCCACAAACTTCCACACTCTGGATCTTTCACGAATCACATTAATCCAAATCCTATCTACTTTCCGTACCCCACATACATTTCTCAGTAGTCCCATCTCCACTGCTCTTACTCTTGATTTTTCATTTTCATGCCACACCATAGTCTCATCCATTTGTTAAAGTTGGCACTAACACTCCTTCATTTAAGCCTCGCGCTGATGCAACACTCAAGCCTCCGTTATTTATCAAGACCTTCATAGCACCAGCTACTTTCCTTCTATGTGTCCCTCTACTTTCCACTTCTTTTGCATATTTTCCTCTTCTGTTTCTCTACCCTGATATTTGAACTCTGTCACCAATTTCATTCTCCCCCATTCACTGTAAGATCACACTGGGAGACACCTTCTCTCCAAGTTGCCATCACTTTACTATTTTCTACATTTACTCTCAGGGCACGATGCTCACAGATATCTACAAACTCTGCACTAGTCTACCAAGTTCTTGTCCAGTATTTGCAAGTAGCACTGCATCATCAGCATTCAACAACTTTGAGGTATTCCATCCATTACCAATGCCATCCCTCTCTCCATTACTCATGTTTTTACTTCTCTCATCACCCCATCCATATATATATATATTGAACAACCATGGGGACATCACACAACCGTGATGCTCACCCACCTTCTCCTTGACCCACCTCGGCTCTTCCCTCCTTCAAATTCGTTCAGATATACCTTTTTCACCATTTTTTTAATCCATTCTTTTGAAATTACACACCTGAAAATGTATAATTCACTCTCACATGACAAATGGTTACCTCATTATCGATCATCAAAGAACGTCAAAAATAAAAATTGTTACCCCTCACATATTGAAAGAGAGAAAAAAAAAGAAAAACTGCACCAAAGTAAATTTTGCTCTTATAGATATGAAGAGCTTGATTTAATATTTCACTCCCATGTGTTTAGTGGTTACTGGGCAATTGATGATCATGAAAAAAAAGAAGTCTGGGGGGGGGACAGGGCTTGATTTACCAATTGGCCAAGTAGACCATTGGCCTAGGGCCCACCGGTATCTGGGGGCCTACTGGTATCTGGGGGCCCACCGAAACTAATTTGTCGCACGGTGTGCCAGCATATAACCTTATTTCAGGTGTACACTGAGTGTTTTATTATATAATATATTCACAACCGTAAGGGCCCCTGTACAATAAGTATAGGCCTGCATTGGTCTTCAACCAGCCCACTGGAATCCTATATATAAGTGTACTGTACATAATGTAGAACTAATTTGGTTAAAAGTAATAATGTGTTACATTGTGTTGAAATTTTTATTTCTTACATAGTAATATTATGTTATGTAATATTTGACGACATTTGGCCATTGCAGAATATTTACAGTAAATTTTATATATATTATTGAAACATGCAGACATTTCTATAAATTTGGGGGCCCACTGATGAGTTTGGCCTGGGGCCCACAAGTAGGTAAATCCAGCCCTGGGGGGGATAGTTTGGGTGGGAGGGGACACAAAGAGGAGGATCCATGGGGCAAAGGGAGGAAGGTATCCACACCCAAGGAGGGGGCCGGATCATGCTTCACACTACCTGATCTCAGCGTCCATTGGCATGGTACTGTTTGGCATGAAAGAGGTGGCATTACATCTGTCCAGTTTTTTGTAATCACCCTGCAATCTTCAGTCATAGGATTTTTATCGCACATTTTCCAAGGCCCATAATGGTCAGCCATAGGACTATAGCTGTTAATTTGAAACATGCCCGCAAAATATGAAAACATCCTCAGATGTGAATGGCACCTGTCGACCACACGTCCTCAGACGTGAGCAGGCATTGGGGTTAAGGCTATCCTTTACAAGGTGAAGCTTTTTAGCCAAGCACCAGTTATTGTATTTTCATATATATTACATATTTAAATTTGTAAAAAATTATATGTATAGCTACAGTGGTAGGTGGGGATGTTCACCATCCGCTCACTCGGTGTAGGTCTGCTCTCAGGTGTCTTACCTTTCCTCTCCTTCATCCTTCTGTCCTTCAATCCTCTTCTGTCTTTCCTTCATTCTTTCCTTGTTCTTCTGCCTACGGGTGACTGTACACTCCCTCTTCTGTCTTTTTTTTCTTCATTCTTTCCTTGTCCTTCTGCCTGTGGGTGATTCTACACTGAGGTACTATGGTCAGGCCAAGCCAAAAGTACGGGTTGGGTGGGGCCCCCACACCCGCCCACAGTGGTGCCATGTTTCATAAACCCGCGATGTGCATCGGCTTTTATATATGTAAAAGGCATCGCAAATTAGGTAAACACATATGAATACTGTTAGTGTATGTGCGCACGCACACATCTGCTAAGTCACAAGTGATGACGTCATCGGAGGTTCCTGTGGTATGCAACTGGGAGCCTTGGCAGTTCACGTCGTGACGCCAGTGAGTGTGGTTGTCTGGTTCCAACACTGGTAGCAGAGCGTAGTTCGAGAATGGCGTCGTGTTCGACCAAGTGGCCTCCAAAACTGGGAAATGATTCTACATATGAGAGCTGGAAGAAAGACATTGGCATTTGGTGCGAACTAATGGACCTAGCTAAAGAAAAACAAGCTTTAGCTATTCATCTGTCATTGTCTGGGAGAGCGAGGGTGGTGTCTTCACAGATTGAAACAGATGTTCTGAAGCAGAAGGATGGTGTTCAGACCCTGCTGAAAAAATTAGACTGTTTATTTCTCGTGGACAAAGGACGTCGACAGTTTGCAACTTTTTATGAGCTGTACAACTTCAGAAGAGCCAGTGATATGAACATTCGGGAGTTCGTGACAGAATTTGAGCATGTTTACTTCAAATTTACCAAGCAGGACATGGAACTGCCAAATTCTGTGATGGCTTTTATGCTCTTAGCTGCATGCAAACTTTCAGACAGTGAACCACAACTAGTGATGTCTGCGATAACTGAGGTGACATATGAAAATATGAAATCTGCCCTGAATCGTATTTTTGCTGGTGAAATTGGCAGGCAGAACGAGGCATCGGTGTCTGCCAGGGAGGTGAAAGACGAACCAGTATTTTGGAGTGACAAAGTTGAGGGTGACGAAACGCTTTATGCTAGAGGTACTCGACGAGGACGGAGAATGTTGCGGGGTGGTGCAAAACGTGATCGACGTCGGGGTAGTGGCCGATTTTCAACCGTATCTGCTAGAATTCCCCAGCGCTCATCCACCGGCAGGAGGCAGAACCCACTTGGGCCTGACGGAAAGGTATCGAGGTGTTTTGTATGTGATTCTAGATTTCATTGGGCACGTGACTGTCCCGATGCGTACGAAAACGACGGCAGCCGAGAAGAGAATTCTGAAACAGTGCATCTGTCGATGTTTGTGGGCTATGCGGATGATGCCGCTAGTAGAGGTAAGTCACAGACTCTAGTAGAAGAATTTAAGGGATGTGCTCTTCTAGACACAGGGTGTTCTACAACTGTATGTGGAATTGAATGGATCAACTGCTATCTAAGTGAGCTCACTGATTATGAACGTGATGCTGTAAAAGAAGAAGCGTCATCCTCAATGTTTACTTTTGCTGATGGTGTCACAGTTTCTTCCCTCAAACGTGTTACTCTGCCCTGCTACATTGGAAACATGCGTGCTACCATCGTGACTGATGTTGTGGACTGCACTATTCCCTTGCTGTTGAGTAGACGTTCCATGAAAAAAGCAAAAATGTTGATTAACCTTGGAACTGACCAGGTCAAAATTTGTGGAACTATCATTGATTTAAAGTCCTCATCTTCAGGCCATTACGTACTTCCAATTTCCTTATGACTTGATCATGAATTTTGTGAAACAAGCATGTTGGCAACTCGTGGGGGTGATGTAGAAAAAACCGCTTTGAAGCTTCACAGGCAATTTGGACACCCAACATCAGCAAAACTAATTAAACTGATCACAGATGCGGGAATTAAAACTTCAAAACTGGAACAGGCTGTCAAGGTTGTATCTGATGCTTGTACAGTCTGTTGCAGATTTAAGAAAGCCAAGCCCCGACCCATAGTCAGTTTGCCCATGGCATCTAAGTTTAATGAAGCCATAGCCATGGATTTAAAAGCTTGGGGAAGGCATTATTTCTTAGTCCTTGTTGATTTGGCGACCAGGTATTGTAATGCGATAGTAATCGCAGATAAGTGTGCGCCCACCATTATCAAAGGAATATTTCGGAGCTGGATTGTTGTGTTTGGCACACCTAGAAAAATTCTTACAGACAATGGCTGTGAATTCAATAATGCGGAAATGCGAGCATTGGGAGAGGCCTTCAATATCAAGATCATGACAACGTCTGCAGAGAGTCCTTGGAGCAACGGAGTCTGTGAGCGTCAAAATGCAGTCATTGGTGACATTGTTAGGAAGATAATGGCTGATAGCCAGTGTGAATTGGATGTGGCCTTGGCATGGGCAGTATCGGCAAGAAATGCTCTCACCAACTACTCAGGCTTTTCTCCTAACCAACTTGTTTTTGGTCAAAACCCTGGTTTGCCTAATGTGTACACAAATGATCCTCCAGCCTTGGAACCTTCATCACCATCAAAAATTGTGAGACAACTTGAACGCTCTTCATTTAGCTAGGCAAGAGTTTATAAAGACCTAATCAGATGAATGCTTGGCTAGGGCTCTGCGGCACAGCGTACGTTCAAGTGACCTAAACGACATCCGGAATGGAGATGAAGTCTTCTACAAAAGAAATGACAGTCATGAGTGGCACGGTCCCGGAATTGTAATAGGCAGAGATGGGAAACAAATTCTGGTGAGACACGGCAGTGTATACGTGCAAGTGCACGTATGTCGTCTAGTGCGAGCACCAGAGCAAGATACTACAGTTGAAAGTGATGTCAGCAGTGATGAGGAGAAAAATGTTGTCCAGGAGAAGCCTAGTGACGTTCCTACACAAGTGTTGAATGACTATCCACCAGATGACGAGTCGGAAGATGATGTGGTCCCAATCGATGATCCTCCCACAGTTTCTGTTCCGATTAATCAGCTTCCCAAAGTTTCTGTTGGTCAACGTATAAAGGGAATACATTCAGAAAGTGGAGAGTTGGTGTCTGGAAGGATTATAAGTCGGGCAGGTAAAGCCACTGGAAAGTACAAACACTGCTATAATTTGAAGAGGGACTCTGATGGCAGCATTGATTGGATAGATTTGGAGAAGGATCTTAGCGAATGGGAAGTGGTTGATGATGACACAGAAATGCTTGTTCTTTTCAACTCTGAGGCCGTATTATGTGCTAAGGAAAATGAAATTACAAATTGGCAGAATAATGATGTGTATGAGGAAGTAGATGATGTTGGGCAAGGTGCCATAACCGTTCGATGGGTTGTGACAGAAAAACTGAAAAATGGAAAGCCTATTGTTAAGGCCTGCTTAGTCGCCAGAGGATTTGAGGAAGACACAGTGGATCTCCGAAAAGACTCGCCTACTTGTTCAAAGGAAGCAGTGCGTTTGGCACTTTCTTTGGCCTCCACCAACCAGTGGGATTGCCACACTATGGGCGTGAAAGCTGCCAACCTGCAAGGTAACGACATTGAGAGAGTTGTTCATTTATGTCCTCCGCCTGAATATGCAAATGGTAAGTTATGGAGACTAAAGAAAACTGTTTACGGCCTTTGTGATGCTGCTAGGCATTGGTATCTGCGCGTAAAAGATCAGTTGTTGAGTCTCTGAGCTAAAGTATCATCACTGGATTCAGCGCTGTTCTCTTGGAGCAATGGTGGCAAAGTCGAAGGCATTGTATGCATCTACGTCGACGACTTCCTTTGGGCTGGTACACATGAGTTTGAACAGCAAGTGATAAATCGGTTGAGTCAAATATTCCTCATCAGCAGTTCAGAATCAAAAGCCTTCAAATACGTTGGCCTCAATGTCATCTCCAACATCAATGGCAGCATAACGCTCGACCAATTCCAGTATGCTTCATCCTTGAAACCAGTCACGCTGAGTAAACATCGTGCAGCAGTAAAATCAGGGGAGCTGTCCGAGTCTGAGAAAAAGGAGTACCGAGCATTAATTGAGCAACTCAATTGGATTGCCACATACACTCGGCCAGATATTGCCTTTGATGTGTGTGAGTTGAGCGTGAATAGCAACCGAGCTACCGTAGCGGATTTGCTTAGACTCAATAAGGTGATCTCAAGGGTGAAGACTGACAACATGAAGCTATACATTCCAAGAATGGGGCCAATCGAGGACTGTCATATAGAGTGCTTTTCGGATGCCTCATTTGCCAACCTTGTAGGCAATGGATCTCAGGGAAGTTTTGTGATCTTCCTACGAGATGCTAGTGAGGCAAGATGTCCTATATTTTGGCAGACAAGGAAGATCAGGAGGGTCGTCAAATCTACCTTATCTGCTGAGGCGTTGGCGCTGCTTGAATGTGCTGAAACTGCTGTATATCTCTCCAACATATTGCGTGAGGTTTCTGGATGTGGAAAGATCAAAATAAAGTGTTTCGTCGACAACAAGAGTCTGGTGGACGGCCTTTACTCCTGTAAGAGCGTAGAAGACAGGAGATTGCGCATTGATATTGCTGTGTTGCGGGACATGTTGGAGCGGGGGGAGATTGATGAGGTATCCTGGGTGGATACATCACAACAACTGGCTGATTGTCTCACCAAGAAAGGTGCTTCGACCGAGTGGCTGCTTGCAGCAGTCAGCCGAGACTAGAAAGTTTATAATACTTTAAGAGACATCACATATCTGTATGTGGCTGCAGACTGGGTCTTGATAGTAATTAAACAAAAGTGTATGTATTGGATACATAGTGTGTATCGGGTGTTGATGGTACTCACACAAAAGTCTGTGTATTGGATACATAGTGTGTATCAGATGCAAATAGACCATCCAGCTTTGTCCTTGGAATCTTCTGTCAAATTAAGAAGAGAGGACGAGAGTGTTAGTGTATGTGCGCACGCACACATCTGCTAAGTCATGAGTGATGACATCATCGGAAGGTTCCTGTGGTATGCAACCGGGAGCCTTGGCAATTCATGTCGTGACGCCGGTGAGTGTGGTTGTCTAGATCCAACAAATACAATCTTAACGTATGTATTATAAAATATGAAAGAACTGAAAACTTATTATGCATAAAATATTTATATGGCAATACAGAAACGTGGCATAAATATTTTAGTGTTGCTAAAAAAAAAAGTAGTCACTTTTATTGGCTTTTACCGTAATTCTGAGGTGGGTAATAATGTCACAATTATGGTTATAAGACAATGTGCAGGAATATAAGTAAAAATATGCCAATTTCTTAGTAAAAAAAAATTATACATAAAACCCTCGTGACCGGCAACACACTTACCCAGTCTCACCTCGGGTAAAGCTTCCTCGTGTCACTTTCCTTTGTCCCTTGACACAGACTTTTACCTCCTGGGTGGTGTAGAAATAACGTCAAATTTATAATGTGTATAATATAATGCAAAAGAAAATAGCCAAAATGTATCCTAAAATGAGAGAGAGAGAGAGAGTTGTATATTTGGGTGTTTCCTTGTATAAAATGTTTGTGTGTGTGTGAGAGAGAAATAAGTCAAATTTACAATATGTACAATATAATGTTAAAGAAAATAACCAAAATGTATCCTAAAATACCATAGATGAGAGAGAGAGAAAGACAGAAAGCAGCCCTGGAGCAGTTTTGAGTGCATTGTCAGGCTGAGAGAGAGATGGAGGTAAGAAGGGAGGGAGAGAATGATTAAATGAAAGAAAACAAATCATGGTGCCGCAACAGTGAGGTCATCTGGTGCCATATGTAAAACACTGATTTTGTAAATATAATTAGATGTAATAAAAACAGAAAATTAAGAAATGAAAGAACAAGTTTATAAGTCACTCATAAAAGAAGCAAAATTCCCCAGGGAGATGCACAAATCCCAGGAGAGAGAGTGAGAGTATGGAAAACGTGGCAACACTGTACGCAGGTTGGAGCCCCACCCAACCCGTACTTTTGGCTTGGCCTGACCATAGCCAAATGGTTTCCTGTACACCAGGTAACCACTTACTACGCTGTGTGGTATCCATATAACCAAATTTTGGCCCCTGGTGGTTTAGTGGGTAATTACATCGGTCCAGTCAAATTGAGCTGGTGAAGGTTTAAATCCAAGGGATGGTTGGGGTTTATTGCTGATGTGATGCCACTCAGGGATGAGTGAGGCTGGTCACTCACCTCAAATGTCAGTACGAACGTGCCTAGCCTCGGGCTCTTATGCTCCTCTGTGGGGCGACATAGGATTGGATGATGAATGGATGGATAGATACAGTACATGCTGCATTTACTTGAAATGTACTTTTCAAGTTCTGGAGTACATCAGAGCTGAGTATAAATACACTGATTTTCCCAAATCCCAAGTACCAGTACATACACTTGTATTTGAACCCAAGCTAGTACACCTCTGTTGCAGTTTGTTGACCATATCTCTTGTGGAAATCAGTTTTGTAACTTGTTACTTAATTTTTCCACTAGATTGTACCTGCTACCTTGAAGAAGCCCACTCGTCCTGAGGGTCGACCACGACCCATGCACACACGGCCAGAGGGTCCACGTGGAGAAGGGTCCAGGGATGCGTACCGTCGTGCACCTGCAGGCATCGACAAGGCTGGTGATGCTGGACCAGGATCTTCAACCATGGAGTTTGTAAGTATCTTCCACATTCACTGTTATTTGTGTTCATATACAGGGTACACCAAACTAACATTTATGCCAAGAAAGGCTAGACACTGTAAATGCAGGTGTGCAAATCCTGTGAACCCATGAAAGGTATTGTCATACTGTTGGTGGTTGATGCTTATATTCCTGGTAAAAGTACCCTCATTGTGGCATTACACTCCCTCTTCTTTCTTTCTTTCATTCTTTCCTCTTCCTTCTGCCTGTGGGTGACTCTACACTGAGTGACAAGCCGAATGGTGGTAACCATATAACCAGTTATGGCACCTGGTGGATTAGTGAGAAATTAAGGCGCTCCAATTGGATTGAGACAATGCAAGTTTATA
>JAGKTI010007778.1:20223-35691 GCA_018397915.1 Birgus latro | reverse complement strand
CAGTCTCCCCAGACGCCTTAAGAAGATAATAAAGGTGAAGGGGAATGCCAGTAAATACTAAATTCAATGGTGAGTGTTAATTTATTTGCTTCTCCTTGCTAACCACAAGAATGTTTTCTTTTTTTAAGATGGCGTCAACACTTTCCGCGCCTACTGTATATATATACTATTTGCCAGACACCATAATCCCGTAAGGGGTGGCCATTTGACTTTGAGTTATTTTTTTTTAGGGGGAGGGGCACTAACCCTCCAACAACCCACTTGTTGACACGTAGGGAGCACGTATGGTTTGGTTATATGGTTACCACCCAGCGTTGTAAATGGTTTCTTGGCTTACAGGAAACCATTTGGCTTGTCACTCAATGTAATGCCACCTGTAAAGGAAAGAAAAGCAGTAAGAAGTGACAGGAAATATAGGAGAAATAGGAAGAAAGGAGGGCAGGCACAGAAAAAGAATGATAAAGGCTAAGGAAGAAGTGGGCAGCACTACATCAAGTGAGTGTATATATATATAACCAAATAAAAGGGAGGTGTAACTGTTTTCTTGATTTGGAAAAGGCCTTAGACAGAGTCCCTAGGGAGATGGTGAAGTGGACGACGAAAAAGCATGGGATCAAGGAGTGGCTGCTTAGAATGGGTATGGATATGTATGTGGGTGCTCACACCCAGGTGAGAGTGAATGCAGATTTGAATCATGAGTTTTCTGTGAATGTTGGCGTACATCAGGAGTCAGTCTAATTTGTCATGGTGATTGAAGCTCTCGCACATGACTTCAGCAATGGGCTCCCATGGGAGACGTTGTATGCTGATGACCTGACATTGATTGCAGGTAATGAAAGGGAGGTGGAGGAAACATTTAGGAAGTGGAGAGATAGACTGGGGCACAAGAGTTTGACAGTACTGAATATGATGATAAAACAAGTCACAGTATCTAGGGCTGGTGGTAGTACTATCAAAGTAGAGGAGGAGTGGCCATGTGTGGTTTGCCACAAGGGTATGGGAAGCAACGCCATCCTGTGCAGTATTTGTAATAAGTGGGTGCATACGAGATGTAGTGGCAATAAAGGTAGACTGCGAGATAATGCATGCAGATAGCTGGACAGCTGACTGCCATTTTGAATTTGGCTCAGTTGTCAGCCACCTGCTTTCATGTGACTGACTCGCATTGTCTAGCCCGATACTCATAGTAACGGTGAGAAGTCCATTTTTGCCTTGGAATCATACAGCCAATTCACATGCTGGGAAGTTTGACTCGCAGATTTTGTATTCAGTAAAAATAAGCATTTTCTGGGCTGACCTCGCATTGTAGGTGATTAGCACTGTGAGTTTGTATTATGTGGGGGTGCACTGTATATAAGTAGTATGGTGTAACAATGTGGTTCACACTACACACAACAAAAATGTCAGGCTCATCTAGATTTTAAGACTGTTTTCAGTAAATAATATAATATTTACTTTGAAAAGTTTAGTGATGAAGGTTCTCTGGTTGAAGCAAGCGATGCTTTTTGGTTACAAAGTCTCCTGCCATACTAAATATTTGTTCTGAAGTTACCCTGGAATCAGAGCATCGTTTATGCACACAAACACTACACTTGACCAGAAGACATTCACACTCTCTTCAATTTACTATCTCTCCTTTATAAATAAATAAACAAATAAATATACATGCATATATACTGTATATGTGTATACTGCATATATAAATATATATATACATAAAACTTCCACTGGATATAGCGACCTTTGTTCGTTGTACACTGCGGAAGTATGCATACCAGCCGGCTCCCGTGACTAACCGGTGTGGGAGCGCCCGCGCGATAAGTCACGTAAGCTAGGTAGCCAGTGCGCCTCACCCCTTTCAGCACTGGGTCTCTCTCAGTCTCTGCGTAGTACTAGCTCTGTGTGGTTCTCTCCCGCCTCACCTCTCTCATTTGCATTACTTCTCGCACCAATTGTGACCTACCTACACTACTGTACTTACTAACGGCAAGAATGACTTCAAAATCAACCAGCCCTTCAACCTCAAGCAAGGCAAAGAGAAAGATTCTCTCCCTGACTGAAAAATATAAAATTATTCAGAAGTGTGAGGAAGGGGCAACACAAAGACAACTCATGAATAAATACGACCTGAAGAAGACAACAGTCCATGACCTCATCACGGCAAAGGAGAAGGTGAAGTAGGCCATGAAAGCAGTGGAGGCTGGCAAGAAGGGGAAGGAACTCTACTGCAAGCAACGACTTCCCATGGAAAATCTTGATGAGGCAGCATATAAGTGATACACGCAGGAAGGCACAAAGGGTGTTCCTGTTCATATTCAACATGCAGCAGAGGCTTGCTCATCACTTAGGCCACGAGAATTTCAAGCGCAGTGATAGCGGGCTGTGGCGCTCTAAGTGGCATCACGGTATTGTGAATAAGGCAATCACGGATGAGCTTCTAAGTGCCGACGCAGACGCAGTGGACCATTTCACAGACCAGTTTTGTGAGCTGAAGGAGAAGGAAGGCCTCCACGACTTCAAAATATACACACTGACAAAACTGGTCTTTTTTTTTGGAAGTCACTTCCCCAAAATTATGCAGGCCTCCAAGAGTATGAGGAAGAGTGCAAAGGATCACATATCAGTGATGGCGTGCACTAATGCCAACAGGTCCCACCGCATGAAACCAGTTGTTGTGGGTAAGAGTAAGAAGCCAAGGGCTCTCAAAGATATTGTGGACAAGCTTCCTACAGAATACCACAGCAACCCTTCTGCCTCGTTTACCCAGGATGTTAGTGCATACTGTTCTTAGTGTGTGTATGCGAACACACCTATTACATCACGAGTGGTGACGTCATTGGAAGGGTCCTGCAGTGTGCAGCCAGGGCCCAGTCAGTTTGCTCTGTGAGGCCGGTGAGTGAGGTTCGCATTCTAACACTGGTAGCAGAGTGTGGTTCAAACATAATGGTGTCGTGCTCAATTAAGTGGCCTCCAAAACTTGAAAATGACTCTGCCTATGAGAGATGGAAGAAGGACACCAACATTTGGTGCGAACTGACGGACTTACCGAAAATGAAGCAAGCTCTAGCTATTCACCTTTCATTGTCAGGAAGAGCGAGGGAGGCATCTTCAGAAATTGAGGTGGCTGATCTGAAAGAAAATAATGGTGTTCAGACATTGTTGAACAAGCTAGACAGTTTACTTCTCGTGGACAAAGGACGTCGGCAGTTTACAGCTTTTCATGAATTGCACAACTTCATAAGAGCTCGTGATATGAACATTTGTAAGTTCGTGGCAGAATCTGAGCATGTTTATTTCAAATTTACAAAGCAGGACATGCACTGCCGAATTCTGTGATGGCTTTTATGCTTCTGGCTTCATGCAAACTTTCAGACAGTAAGCAACAACTAGCGATGTTTGTGATAACTAAGGTCTATCTATCTATCTATTGCCAGATGCCTCAATCCCAAACGGGGTGGCCACAAACAAATCGCCTCCATGTCACTCTGTCCCCTGCCATTTCACTACCACGCTCCCAACTCACACCCCCCCTCTCTCATATACCTCTCCACTCCATCCCTCCATCTCATCCTCGGCCTCCCCCTCCCTCTCGCCCCCTCCACCTCACTCACATACACTCTCCTCGTCAGTCTTTCACTCTCCATCCTCTCCACATGCCCAAACCACCTGAAAGTGTTTCTCCTAACGCTTCCCATCACGTCCCCAACCACACCACAGTGACATACGAAAATATGAAATCTGCCCTGAATCGTATTTTCGCTGGTGAAATATGCGGGCAGAACTATGCATCGGTGTCTGCCAGTGAGGTGGAGAGCGAACCAGTATTTTGGAGGGATGAGGTCGGGGGTGAGGAAACGATAGAGGTATTCGACAAGGACGGAAACTGTTTCAGGGTGGTGCAGTACGTGATTCAGGTCATGGTGGTGGCCAACATTCAACCGTGTCTGCTAAAATTCCCCAACGCTCATCCACCAGCAGGAGGCAGAACCCGCTTGGGTGTTTAGTATGTGATTCTAGATTTCATTGGGCACATGACTGTCCGGATGCATACGAATATAACTGCACTCGAGAAGAAAATTCTGTAACAGTGCATCTGTTGTTATTTATGGGCTTTAATAGCAGCAGCAGCAGCAGCAGCAGCAGCAGCAGCAGCAGCAGCAGCAGCAGTAGCAGTAGCAGTAGTAGTAGTAGTAGTAGTAGCAGTAGTAGTAGCAGTAGTAGTAGCAGTAGTAGAAGTAGCAGCAGTAGTAGTAGTAGCAGCAGTAGTAGTAGTAGCAGTAGCAGTAGCAGTAGCAGTAGCAGTAGCAGCAGCTGTTCCCTAGGCAGTCTGGCCGAACAACCCCGAATCCCTAAGGAAGGCCATGGCCGAGACCGGGCTTTCCCACAGAGCTCTCAAGGAGGGTATGTTGTGTTGTTGGCGTAGGTGATTGTGTGCAGTGCAGTCTTCCATGATGTGCTTAATTATATGGGGTGCTGTGTTACATTCTGGACAGGCATCAGCGATGGAGTCATCCAGCCTCTTCTGATAACTTAAAAGGGTTGGGTGATGCCCACATCTCAGCCTGGCCAGGTGGACCCTGTCCTCACGAGGGAGATAAGATTCAGAAAGATGGATATCAGGAGGCCGTGCAAGCAGCTGCGTGTTGTCTTAAAGTGACTGAATGGAGCGGCGAGTGATCTGAGTATGGATATGCTTCTGGAAGCTGGTCTGAGGCGGGCGGGGGCTGCTATTAGAGGTAAATTACAGATGCTAGTAGAAGAATCTAAGGGATGTGCTGCTCTAGACACAGGGTGTTCTACAACTGTATGTGGAGTTGAATGGATCAACTGCTAAGTGAGCTCACCGATTATGAACGTGAAGCTATAACAGAAGAAATGTTATCCTCAACGTTTACTCTTGCTGATGGCGTCACAGTTTCTTCCCTCGAACGTGTTACTCTGCCCTGCTACACTGGAAATATGCATGCAACCATTGTGACTGATGCTGTGAACTGCACTATTCCCTTGCCGCTGAGTAAACGTTCCATGAAAAAAGCAAAAATGCTGATTAACTTTGAAAGTGAGCAGGTCACAATTTGTGGAATTATCATTAATTTGAAGTCCTCATCTTCAGGCCATTACTTGCTTCCAATTTCTTCATGACTAGGCTGTGAGTTTTGTGAAACAATCGCACTGGCATCTCTTGGGGGTGATGTAGAAAAAAAACGGTTTCAAAGCTTCACAGGAAATCAGGACACCCAACATCGACGAAATTAATTAAACTGATTACAGATGCTGGAATTAAAAGTTCAGAACTGGAGTGGGCTATCAAGGCTGTAACTGATGCATGTACAGTCTGTTGCAGATTCAAATTCAAGAAAGCCAAGCCCCGACCTGCAGTCAGTTTACCCATGGCGTCTAAGATTAATGAAACCATAGCCATGGATTTGAAAGCTTGGGGAAGGCATTATTTCTTAGTCCTTGTTGATTTGGTGACCAGGTATTGCAATGCGATGGTAACTTCGGACAAGTGTGCGGCCACCATTATCAAAGGAGTATTTTGGAGCTGGATTGTTGCGTTTGGCGCACCTGCAAAAATTCTTATAGGTAATGGTTGTGAATTCAACAATGCTGAAGTGCGAGCATTGGAAGCGGCCTTCATATCAAGCTCATGACGACGTCTGCAGAGTCCATGGAGCAATGGAGTATGTGAGCGTGAAAATGCAGTCACTGGTGACACTGTTAGGAAGATAATGGCTGATAGCCTGTGTGACTTGGATGTGGCCCTGTGGCATGGGCAGCACTGGCAAGAATGCTCTCACCAACTATGCAGGTTTTTCTCCTAACCAACTTGTTTTTGGTCAAAACCCTGGCCTGCCTAATGTGTATGCAAATGATCCTCCAGCCTTGGAACCTACATCACCACCAAAAGTTGTGAGAGACAATTTGAATGCTCTTCATTTAGCAAGACAAAAGTTTATAAAGACTGAATCAGATAAACGTTTGGCTAGGGCTCTGCGGCACAACATACGCTCGAGTGACTTAAATGACTTCCGAAATGGAGATGAAGTCTTTTATATAAAAAAATGAGCCATGAGTGGCACGGTCCCGGAACTGTAATAGGCAGAGATGGGAAACAAATTCTGGTCAGACACGGCAGTGTCTACGTGCGAGTGCACGTGTGTCATCTAGCATGTGTGCCAGAGGAAAACACTACAGTTGACGGTGGTGTCAGCAGTGATGAGAAGAACAATGTTGTCCAGGAGAAGCCTAATGACGATTCTTTGCAAGTGTTGAATGACTATCCACCAGATGACGAGTAAGAAAATGGTGCAGATCCGGTTGAATAGCCTCCCACAGTTTCTATTCCAGTTAATCAGCCTCCCACAGTTTCTATTCCAGTTAATCAGCCTCCCAAAGTTTCTGTTGGTCAATGTGTAAAGGGAATACATTCAGAAAGTGGAGAGTTGGTGTCTGGAAGGATAGTGAGTCGGGTGGGTAAAGCCACTGGATGGAAAGTACAAACACTGCTACAATATGAAGAGGGACTCTGAAGGCAGCATTGACTGGATAGATTTGCAAAATGATTTTAGCACATCGGAAGTGGTTGATGATGACGCAGAAATGCTTGTTCTTTTCAACTCTGAGAACGTATTATGCGCCAAGGAAAATGAATTTAAAAACTGGCAGAATAATGATGTGTATGAGGAAGTAGATGACATTGGGCAAGATGCCATAACGGTTCGATGAGTTGTGATGGAAAAAATGAAAAATGGAAAGCCAATTGTTAAAGCCTGCTTAGTCACCAAAGGATTTGAGGAAGACACAGTGGATCTCCGAAAAGACTCGCCTACATGTTCAAAAGAAGCTGTGCGTTTGCCACTTTCTTTGGCCTCCACCAACCAATGGGACTGCCACACTATGTACGTGAAAGCTGCCTACCTGCAAGGTAACGACATTGAGAGAGTTGTTCATTTACGTCCTCTGCCTGAATATGCAAATGGTAAGTTATGGAGACTAAAGAAAACAGTTTATGGCCTTTGTGATGCTGCTAGGCATTGATATCTGCATGTAAAAGATCAGTTGTTGAGTCTCGGAGCCAAAGTGTCATCACTGGATTCAGCGCCGTTCTCTTGGAGCAACAGTGGCAAAGTCGAAGGCATTATATGCATATACGGTATGTCGATGACTTACTTTGGGTTGGTACACATGAGTTCAAGCAGAAAGTGATAAACCACTTGAGTCAAATATTCCTCATCGGCAGTTCAGAATCAAAAGGCTTCAAATACGCTGGTCTCAACGTCGTTTCCAACATTGATGGCAGCATAATGCTCGAACCAGTCATGCTGAGTAGACATCGTGCAGTAGTAAAATCAGGAGAGCTGTCCGAGTCTGAGAAAACGGAGTACTGAGCTTTAATTGGGCAACTCAATTGAACTGCCACACACACTCAGCCAGATATTGCCTTTGATGTGTGTGAGTTGAGTGTGACTAGCAACCGAGCTACCGTAGCGGATTTGCTTAGACCCAATAAGGTGATTGCAAGGGTGGAGACTGACAACTTGAAGCTATACATTCCAAGAATGGGGCCGATCGATGGCTGTTATATAGAGTGCTTTTCCGGTGCCTCATTTGCCAACCTTGTAGGCAATTTGTCTCAAGGAGGTTTTGTGATCTTCCTACAAGATGCTAGTGAGGAAAGATGTTCCATATTCTGGCAGACAAGAAAGATCTGGAGGGTCGTCAAATCTACCTTATCTGCTGAACCGTTGCCGCTGCTTGAATGTGCTGAGACTGCTGTAAATCTCACCAACATATTGTGTGAAGTCTCTGGATGTGGAAAGCTAAATATAAAGTGTTTCGTCAACAACAGGAGTCTGGTGGATGCCCTGTACTCCTGTAGGAGCGTAGAAGACAGGAGATTGCGCACTGATATTGCTGTATTACATGTTTGAGCGAGGGGAGATTGATGAAGTATTTTGGGTGGATACATCACAACGACTAGCTGATTGTCTCACCAAGAAACGTGTCTCGATCAAGCAGCTGTGTGCAACAGCCAGCCAGGACTAGAAGGATTATAATACTTCAAGAGACATCACATATCTGTATGTGGCCACAGACAGGCTCTTGATATTAATTAAACAAGTTTATGTATTGGATGCATAGTGTGTATTGGGTGTTGATGGTACTTACACAAAAGTCTATGTATTGGATACATGGTGTGTAACGGATGCCAATAGACCATTCAGCTTCGTCCTTGGAATCTTTTGTCAAATTAAGAAGAGAGGATGAGAGTGTTAGTGCATACCGCTGTCAGTGTGTGTGCGCACATATACCTGTTATGTCACAAGTGGTGACGTCACCGGAAGGGTCTTGCAGTGTGCAGCCGGGGCCCAGTCAGTTCGCAATGTAAGGCCGTTGAGTGCAGTTCGCAGTCTAATGCAGGAAATTATCAACGACTGGTTCCATCACAGTTTTGACCCCTCCAGGCCTGGTATGGCATCAGTAGGGAAGATGTAAAGGCTGTGCTCCTCCTTGACAATGCCCCAGCCCATCCTTCTACTGCAAAATTGTGTTCCAAGGATGGAAAAATAATGGTAATATTTTTACCTCCAAACACGACTGCCTTACTTCAGCCGATGGACCAGGGGGTGACTGAAAGTGCCAAAAGGCATTATCAAAATATTTACCTGGACCAGTGCTTGGTGGTGACTGAGGATGGGATGAAGGAGGAGGAGTATGTGGACACCAGGGGGAAGAAGACACTGGACATATTCAAGAAGTACAATATCAAGGATGCCATACTAAACAGGGCAGAGGTTTGGAGGAAAGTGCCAGTGACCACTCTCTGCAATGCATGGTGCAATACTCCTCATAACCCCCAACACTCCAGCCCAAAAGCCTGATTTCAAGGGGGTTTGAGACACCAAAGGCAGCTGAAATATTGCCTGCAGCTGGCCATGGCTCCATCCCTGGAGAGGTGGAAGAATGGCTGGACGAGGATGGTGGTCTGCATGGATACCAACCACCAGACGAGGAGGAAATAGTGCAGGACCTGACCACGCCTGAACCATCTGTGGAGGAGGAAGAGGAAAGGACACATTGGCCATCCCTGTCTGCTGCCATTGATGCAGCAGACACACTCTTAGCTGTCGCAGACAAGTGGTGGATTGGATTTCTGGGGGAAGCTCCTCAGATGGATAAGGCTGGACCTTATGAGGAGAAACCAGGCCAGGCAAGTCCAGCAGAAAATTTCAGACTTCTTTAAGCCCGTAGACTCGCCTCGAGTGTGTCTGTTGCTTCAGCGTCCTCTGTGAGCCACCCAAGTTTGGCTTCTGGCAGCAGCACACCTTCCTTGCTGACACAATTGACACCAGAGCCAGCAGAATTAATATTCGAAGAATCAGATGATGAACGCGTGAATAAAGTGTCATGATATATGGTATATATAGTACTGTACTTCAGTGTAAATATTGTTCTGTAATGTTCAGTTTGTATTATTAAGTGTTAAACTAAGTATAATACCCTAGTGATACAGTACAAAAATTTCTGGTGTGTACAGTGTGGTGTGCTCTTGTGTAGAGGTGTACTGTGTGGTGCCAGCATCTAACCTCTTCAGAAATCCCCCCCTGCATCCCTCCTCTTCCTGTGGTGACTACAGCATCATTTCTTGGCACTTCCTGACATGGTAAGCGTACTGTAATAGTACTACATTATGTTGTATTCTTATTATAAGCACTGAATTTATATGTACAACTTCATACAGGATGGTATTGACATGTACAGTATGACTATATAAACCACTGAATTCTCCATGTGAAGCGAGTAAGTTTTGGTTGTGGCTGCACACATAGGACCGAACAACTCCATGGATATAGTGACCTTGGGTCGGTAATCCCTCAGATAATAACGACCATCAGATATAGAGACCGACTC
Organism: Birgus latro; assembly: GCA_018397915.1. Lineage (NCBI taxonomy): Eukaryota > Metazoa > Arthropoda > Malacostraca > Decapoda > Coenobitidae > Birgus > Birgus latro. Next base: position 25,776 of record JAGKTI010007778.1, on the reverse strand, counting down.
CTCCCCCAAAATAGTTCATTATATCGAGGAAGCAAGGGCGGCTGTACTATGCTGCAAAACACACCTGTTCGGCGCCGTATGCTAAGTTCAAAATACAGTTGATTTTTTTTTTTTTGCCATTTCTGTATTCTGAAGGCCCGGGCCCAAAATGTCCGGACATTGGGGTGTCCGGGAATTGGGCGTCCGATTATTACAGGGATTACTGCACATACAGTGGTCCCTCGCATTTAGCGTGTTTCAAGTCATCAATTTTTGCATTTAGCAGTAGGTTAGAAAAGGTACCAATCCCGCACATTTAGCGATTGTCTTATGTGTTTAGCGATGTGGGGCGTGAAATGCCTTGCCTGTTCGCCACCAGACCGCCATTCTTATCATTGTTGTGAGCATCTAGCGACCTTGGGTGCTTTTCTTCTCTCACAGTGCCGAGTATTTGGCGCTTTTCGCCGGTGAGTAGATGTATAACTGTAATGCCGTAATTTAAAGGTTAGTATAAGTGTAATATAAGTTAGTATAAGTATAAGTTAATATAAGTGTAGTTTAAATAAGTGTAAGTGTAATGTAGGTGTAGTCCAGGACCCCTGCTTAATTGATACAACGGATAGGGGATGGTCATCAAATTCATATTTGGGCTTGTTCCTAATTAATGTATAGCAAGAGCGAAATACTATTAATAGGTAAGACCGTATCGATCGAGATGGAAATGCGAAGCGTGATCTGTTCTTGAAAAAGAGGCAAAGAAAGTTAACTCGAGGCTAAAATTCGCGATAGTTTGAATTCACACTTTGAATTTGGAATTTTGTAGTTAGGTTTGGTATTATCATCTTTTTGCACTATATAATAATGAATTTGAGCTTAGGTAAAGTCTGATTATTGATAATAGTCATTTGTGACTGCAAAATTTATTTTTTTTCACTGGCGTCAAGTCACGTAGGCCGGACATCTGCGACACGTGGTTACAATTACTTGAAACTCGTGAGTTTAGGCTTCGGTAAAAACTGTCAGTCCCATAAGATTGCCACAAAATTTTAAACATCGTAAGTCAGTTTCGTCCAAGTATGGCAAATGTAAATACCAAGTTTCATATTCTTTGTTAGTTGTTGTAGTCGTTAAAATGAAGAGTAATTGGTTGAAGTCAGTTCCGATGCTGGGACAACAGCAAGCGAACGAGTGTGTCCTGCAGCGGCGTGCACTGGGAGTCCTGACAGCGATGAATTAACAGGTCAGTCGAAAGCTCATCCTTAAATTCCCCCCCCCCACTTTGTCTCAATATTGATCTTCTATATATATATATATACTAGTAAGTTGACTGATAATATTCCCTAACTTCCTTTTGTGTATTGGGAGTTCTGACAGCGATGAATTAACAGGTTGTCGGTGTTTCAACGATGCCTCTCGTCACGGTAGTTTTTTTTTTTTTTTTTTTTTAATGCAAGGAAGAAGGAACCAAGGGCCATGGGCCCGAATACTGTTCCTTCCAAGAAAAAGTAAAAACAATACAAAAGAGAGCCAAATTCAAGATCCATTCATTTCGAGATGCCTGGACACATTGCGTTTGAAAGATTGGAGATCATAGGAAGCAAGGAATACAGACAGAGGGAGACAGTTCCAGAGTTGACAAGTTGCATAAATGAAGGACTGGGAGTAATGGTTAACTCTTGCATTAGAGAGTTGGACAGAAAAGGGATGAGAGTTAGTTGCTAGACGGGTACTACGTGCCCGTCGTAGAGGTGGAGGGATGCAAGCAGACAGTTCAGAGGAACAGTGACCATTGAAGTAGTGATAGAAGAGAGATAAAGAAGCAACAGTGCGGCAAAGAGACAAAGGTTGAAGGGAATCAGTAAGAGGAGGAGAGTTAATGAGACGAAAAGCCTTTGACTCCACCCTATTGAGAAGAACCGCATGTGGCGAGCCTCCCCACACATGAGAGTTGTACTCCATACACGGGCGAATAAAACCCGTGTACAAGGTCAACATCTGTGCAGGGGTAAAGAAGACAAAGGTTGAAGGGAATCAGTAAGAGGAGGACAGTTAATGAGACGAAAAGCCTTTGACAACCCTATTGAGAAGAACCGCATGTGGCGAGCCTCTCCACACATGAGAGTTGTACTCCATACACGGGCGAATAAAACCCGTGTACAAGGTCAACATCTGTGCAGGGGTAAAGAAAGCTCAGAGTCGGCACAGCACACCTAATCTCTTGGAAGCAGATTTCACAAGAGATGTAATATGTTCTTTCCTAGACAAATCCCGAGAGAATGAAATCCCTAGCATATTCAAGGATGATGCAGTACTGAGCTGGACATTATTAAACATTAGTGGGTAATCCTGAGAAAGATTTTGTCGGGTTGATAAGTGTAGGAACTGAGTTTTTGATGCATAAAAAATAACAAGATTATTTTTACCCCAATCAGATAATGAAAGTAATGGCGGGGCAGTTGCAGTGCCAAGCCGCGCTTGGAGGGTGTCCCTGCAGGTGTCCTGGCAGGGTGCCCCGAGGCCACTACCACAGCCACAAGTAAGCTGGTGGGCTAGGGGTCCCAGATCCATTGCCTGGACCTGGGTCTGTGCAATGGGTCGGGCCTTTGGAATGTTTACCCCCCTTTATCTTACCGACTATGACTATGAACAAAAACAAGCACCAAAGCAAGCCTGACGACAGCAAATCACCCAGGGGGTTTAGGGTGGGTTCGTGGAATGTGGGAAGTTTGAGAGGAAGAGCGGGGGAAGTTGTTGAGGCATTTAGTAGGAGGTGGGTGGATGTGGCATGTCTGCAGGAAGTCCGGAACAGGGGTGGATCAGCCAGAAAGATTGCTGGGAAGGATTGCTACTATAAGTTGTTTTGGCAGGGGGGAACTGACGGATATGGGGGTGTGGAGGAGTTGGTTGCGGAGAAATGGGTGGAGTATGTTATGAATGTCATGAGAGTAAGTGATAGGATAATAGTAGTGAAAATTTTGATCGGACGGGTGATGGTTTCAGTCATATCAGCATATACCCCGCAGGTAGGATTGGATGACGCAGAGAAGGATAGATTTTGGGATGATTTAATACGCGTAGTTAGTGGTATGAGTGATGATGAGGGGATTTAAATGGTCATGTTGGTGAAGCAGCTCAAGGTTATGAAGGAGTCCATGGAGGATGTGCATATGGTGTGAGGAATGCGGAAGGGGAAAGAATACTCGAGTTTGGGGAGGCTATGGACATGATTGTGTGCCACACACATTTTAGAAAAAGAGTGAGTAGATTGATTACGTACGAGTCCGGGGGAAATACTAGCCAGATAGATTATTTTCTGGTAAGGAGTGTTGATAGGAGATTAGTGAGGGATGTTAAAGTTATAGGAAGCGAGGAGTGTGTTCAGCAGCACAAACTGTTGATTTGTGACATGGTGCTTAAGGAACGAGTGATGAGAAGGAGGACATATGTACCTAGGAGGAAAATATGGAAGCTGGGAAACCAATCAGTAAGGGATGCCTTTTAGAGTGAGATGAGGAGAGTGGTGGCTGAACAGGAAGCCAAAGATAGAGACGTTAATGAACAGTATAGAGCCCTTAAGAACAACCTCTTGAGAGTTACCGATGCAGTAGCCGGTTGTTGAATGGGCCCACCAAGACATAAAGTAACTTGGTGGTGGGATGAGGGTGTAGAAGCCGCAGTTAAGGAGAAGAGAAGGCTTTTCCGGGAATGGAAGAAGGGTGGTAACAGGGAGGAGTACTTGGCTGCCAAGCGCAGGGCTAGAAGAGAGGTATACAGGGCGAAGTCTGAGTCACAGAGACTTTTACTTGATAATCTAAATCATGAAGGAAGGAAAAATATGGTTTTTAGGGCGGCAAATCAGATGAAGAGAGATAATCGGGACATTGTAGGCGAGCAGTGTGTGAAGAATGATGAAGGAAGGGTAGTGGTTAACAGTGAGGATATTAAAGATGCATGGAGAGAGCATTATAGCCGGTTGTTGAATGAGGAGTTTGATTGGGATAGGGAAGGTTTGGAGCCAGGTGATCCAGTGTTTGGGCCTTGGCCTTTGATTGACGCTGCTACTGTGAGTGAGGCAATAGGCAGGATGCGGGTGGGGAAGGCGGCAGGTGTGTCTGGGTTGACTGCCGAAATGTTGAAGGCCTCAGGAGATATTGGGGTGAGGTTAGTCACTGACCTGATAAATATGATTATATATGAGTGTGTTGTCCCAGATGATTGGCTGAAGAGTGTAATTGTAAATGTGTACAAAGGGAAGGGTGATGCCCTGGAAAGGGGAAATTACAGAGGTATAAAGCTCTTAGATCAGATAATGAAAGTAATGGAGAGAGTTCTAGAAGGTATGATTAGAGAAAGAGTGAATATCAATGAGATGCAGTTTGGGTTTATGCCAGGCAGGGGGACCACTGATGCCATATTCATTGTTCGACAGCTTCAGGAAAAATATATTGGCAAGAAAAGGGAATTGTATTTTGTTTTTGTTGATTTGGAAAAGGCCTTTGACAGAGTCCCTAGAGAGGTGGTGAAGTGGGCAATGAGAAAGCTAGGGTTGGAAGAGTGGCTGGTTAGGGTGGTTATGGCCATGTACGTGGGTGCTCACACTCAGGTAAGGGTGAATGGAGCTTTGAGTGATGAGTTTCCCGTGAATGTTGGTGTGCATCAGGGGTCAGTTTTGAGTCCCTTGTTGTTTATCATGGTGCTTGAAGCCCTCTCACGTGACTTCAGAGAGGGACTCCCATGGGAGATGTTGTATGCTGATGATTTGGTGTTGATTGCTGAGAATGAAGGGGAGGCTGAGGAAAGATTTAAGAAGTGGAGAGATGGTATGGGGCACAAGGGCTTAAGGGTAAATGCAGATAAAACAAAAGTGATGATATCTAGGGTTGGTGGCGGTACAATCAGAGGAGAGGGAGAGTGGCCATGTGCAGTTTGCCACATGGGTGTGGGAAGTAATTCCATCTTGTGCAGTGTTTGTGATAAGTGGGTGCACAAGAGATGTAGTGGTATTAGAGGTAGACTGCGAGATAATGCTGATTTCATGTGTGCGGTGTGTCGGGGAGAGCAGGCAGAGATTGTTAGGCGTGAGAGGGTTGAACTTGCAGGTGAGTCTCTTGAGTGTGTGGAGGAGTTTTGTTATTTGGGAGACATGTTATGTGCCGGAGGTGGGGCTGGAGTTAGCTCGGTTGCTAGAGTGAGAAGTGGTTGGAAGAAGTTCAGGGAGCTGTTGCCTCTCCTGACATTGAGAGGACTCTCCTTACGTGCTAAGGGGTCTTTGTATGCAGCATGTGTTAGGAGTGTGATGCTGTATGGTAGTGAGACCTGGGCAGTAAAGGAAGAAGATATTCGCAGGTTTAAACGTACAGAAATGACAATGATTAGGTGGATGTGCAGTGCGTCCCTGCGTGCAAGGCCTGGGGGGGCTGGGTTTACGATAGAAGAGTTGAGAGGTAGGATGGGACTGGAGTGTATTGGTGTTGTGATGAGGAGAGGTAGGCTGAGGTGGTTTGGACATGTGGAGAGGATGGGGGATGATAATTGGGTACAGAGGGTGAGAAGTGTTAATATTGGGGGAGGGGT